>RJWM01010653.1:0-62675 GCA_004363535.1 Dasyprocta punctata
GTACTTCCTGTCCCTTAAATGTGTGATGATGAAATATTGAATCTGAAGGCTCTGGCTGGCTTGTAAATGAGCTTTGTAGGAAATTTCCAAAGAAACATTCCAGAGGTGTGTGGAGTTTTGACAGCTTTGAAATTCATGTGCAATCTCCTTTTACCCCCAAATGCAAGGGGCAGCCTTGACTTTGAATGTTAACTTGAGCTGCTTAAATCCAGATTTGTGAACTTTATAGCCTACTTTGGAGTTAGACAAAGGTGGGTTTGAATCCCAGCTTTTCCATGCATCAGCCCATGGCTTGGTCAAATTGATTTCACTTTAGCCAAACTCACTTTCTTTGTGGTAAACTGTGAGTACTAAAATTACCCACTGGTAGAGCTTTTGTGAAAGTTCAGTGAGCATTTAGTGCCTTTGTAAGTGCTCGACAAATGGTACCTACTTGAAGAGGTTGGCTGTTATTCTAGATCTTTCTCCTCTCTTGCTAGCCATGGTGAGGATGCTGCTGAGATGAAGATGAGGAGGCTGTTGGAGGGAGCATGGTAGTTGGGGCCCAGCCATGAGTCCACAAATGGGCCAGTTGGGGACTTCTTGGCACATCAACATTGGTGACAGGGCTTAGTATTGAAGAAAAATGGAGTCAGAAATGCCCCCTTCTGATTACATCCCTGATGGCAAGGCCAGCTGGAAGACAGTGAGATCGCGCTCTGAGCCTCCTCCATTACATCCCGGATGGCAGGGCCAGCTAGAAATGCCCCCTTCCTTCACTTCCATCACCCCTCCCCTTCTCCTCACAGGAAGGAGGAGGCAGAGTGGAAATGGAGGGGGAGGAAAGAAATGGAGTAGGAGGTAAGGTCTTTTGGCCCTTGGTGTCCAAAAGACCTTACTTTTTTTTTTCCCCTTCTGAATAGAGATTGAACCTAGAGCCATGCAAGGCAGGTACTCTACTGAGCTATATATCTTCAGCGAGGAGACAGGGTTTCATTAAATTGCCCAAGATGACCAACAAATTGCAATCCTCCTGCTTCAGTCTCCCAAGTAGCTGAGTATTATAGGCATGCCCTATCCCTGGCTGAAACCTCACTTTAAGTGGGTGAATTCTGGGTGGGTTCAGTTTGCTCATCTGTACAGTAAGGATTGCATGTGCTGATTCTGAGGATCCCTGATGCCTTCACAACCCTGTGTCTTTGTGTCTTTGTGAGAATCTTGATTTTGCTCCTAAATGTTCTGTGTTACACCACCTGCCTTCCAGAGCCTTGGACAGATGGAGACAGATGAGGCAGGAAGTGTGAGAGGTCACATAAAGTACTTTCCTCAAAAGGCTAAAGTCTATGAAGAAGCTCTGGATTCTGGAGTCCAAAATAGGAAAGTGCTGGCAGGCCCATCTGTGATTCCTCAGGCTCCAGGATAGGCAGGGGAATGGGACAAAGGCACTTGGGAGCTGTCTGAGGAAAAGAGACTTATCCTGCTTGCCTGGGTGGCTTCTACGTTGGCAGTGACTTAGGAATGTGTGCCACTCCGATACACCAAAACAGGCCAGGCACCTGTTTTAAAGTTTGCATAACACCTGTTATTTGTCCCCAAACTTTGTTCTTTTTAGGGAATTAAGTGTTCTGAGGAACCCAGAGCTTTTCTTCTATACCCCGAATACATCCAGGAAGACTTCTGGCCATCATTCTTTCCCACTTCCCACCCACTCTTAGCTCAAGTTTATTCTGCCACTATCATTTGGTTAAGCAAGTATTTTGCATGTTGGCATCTTGTGTCATACTTGGGATAGGTTTGAAGAGGATTCCAGGAGTGGCAGTCATCATGGTGATCCCTGGCGAATCCCACAGTGCCGTCAGGGTTGGGAGAGGGACAGATGGGGCTGCTCTTCTGTTTGGCAAAATGGATGAGCTGGGTCATGTATTCTCTCCAAGCTTCCACTTCCATTAACTGCAGGCTGAAGACCACAGAGAAGGTTTTACTCAGAACATGAGGAATTCTCAATAGACAATGGCACCATTGTTATGATGCATCCAGGTGGAATAATGGCATTTAGCAGAAGTTGATGCTATATTCAAGCTCAGTAAGCACTGTGTCAGGTGAGGGAGGAGGTGAACCCTTGAGAATTCCATGTGGCTTCCCACGCTCGGCTCTCCAGCTAGATTGTAAGCTCCTAACTGGATCCTGCAGGGTTCTGCTCATTCTGGGCTGTGGGCTGGTGAGGCAGGCCATGAGACTTTTTTATTCGTCTCTGCTCCTGTGACCAGCCATGTGGCACCACTCAAGGTGAACGCTTGGTAGACATTGGGTAAATAAAGGAACAAATGGGCTTTCAGTAAACCCTGCAGATGAGTTGGCTAATATTGACTAATATTCCACATCAGTTTCATTTATATTTTGGGCACTGAGTCTCTTTGTTGTGTATGGCTTCTTAGAGGGTATTTAGTTATTTCTAGAAACTGAAGTAGAGACTTCCAGACCACCTTCATCAGGTCCCAGGCTCATCAGATGCCCGCCTAGGGCTGGGCAGGGTGTGGGTGACCTGCAAAGCCACCAGCCATCCTTTGCCAGTAGCTTGGCACAGTGTTCTAGAAGTCTCTTATGCCCGACTTCCTCAGAAGAAAGGCTATTTTGTATGTCATCTGGGTGGAAGTGTTGGGCCCCAGTTCTGGCCAGCAGACAGCCTTCACCTATGTTTGATAAAATGACAAATTTGTTCTTTCCTTCTCTACCCCACCTTTTTCTCTCCTTCCCCTTTGTGAAGAGGCCTCTGTCAGGTCAGCCACCACGTACAGCGAGAGGAGCCAAGATCCTCATGGCACTGTGCTGAACCCAACTGCAGCACGTTGGATGGAGGAGTCAGCGTCAGCAGGAGTGAAAACATCTGGTTGGGGGCAGAGCGATTTCAGTTTTCCGTGCACACAGGGAAATAAGAGCACGGGGGTGAATTGTGGGATCTTACTGCTAATTAGCCCCTCCGTGTATGTGTTGGTTGCCACAGGAACCCTGCTGCAGTTGGCACTGCCTGCCGTAAGGGAACTCCCTTGGCGGTGCCTTGGTGGGCTTCCTATTTCCTTGGTTGCCCCATTGGGTCAGAGTTTAGACCAAAGCATCGCTTTTGAGCCATTTAAGCTTGGAGTTCTGTAATGAGGAACTGTGTGTATTGGAAAGAGGCATAGAGCTTGTCGAGGTAGGGCTGGTCAGTTACAGGTGGCCAGAGTTTTATCAGGTCCCTCACTGGGGATGGGGGGTTAAACCCATGCTGCAATTGGGGGCAAGCAGGGCTTGGGCCAGGGAGGTTGCTGCTTACTGAAGGCTTCCAATCTGCTCTAGTCTGAGTTGGTGAGATTTGTATCAGAGCCGGTAAGATTCTCACAGTAACCTCAAAGCTAGGTGTTGCAGGAGCTGAGATTCAGAGAAGCCAGGTCATTACCTGGGTCACACAGCCATTCCAAGAAGCAGAAGACAAGCCCAGGTGTTAGTGAAGCTTGCAGATTCATCATGCAGGCTAGAGTTTCAAGTGGTCTATGATTTACATTCCACAAAAGCAAATTAAGTACCTACTATGGGAGGGGAAAGTGGAGAGAGAGTGGATTGGAAACTAATCAGCCCTAGTTTTGTCTTCCAAGAAGCACATAGCCTAGGAGGCCACCATTGTTTTGGGAAGGGAGAGCTGTGTCAGGGACATGGTTCTTGAGATACAGCGCGGAGGCAGAGGCTCTTTCTCGGCTGTGAAGAGAGGAAGACCCCCTCCCACTTGAACATCCCTTAAGGATAGGAAGGGATGTGTGTGGAGATCTCCTGTGCACACAGGGCATGCACAGGTGTTTACCAGGCAGGCTGGTGAGGTTCTGCATACACATGTACCTGTGCGGACCCAGTCCTAGGAGGCAAGGGTCCTGTGTCACCTTCTGTGTCCACATAGGGTGGGGAAAAGCTGACCATGCGCACTCCGAGGGGTTTAGAGGAAATCGAGTTCGGCGAACCCTTTCCGAATCCAGTTTCCATCTGGAGGGAAAGGGAGATGAATATTCATGAATCTTGATCTCTTTTTGTATCATTTACATTTCAGTTTCTCTGGCTGTGAGGCTGGCTCCCTGGCCCTGGGTTCTGAAGAATAATTGGTTATGCATCACATTGCTGTTAGATGGGGCGGAAGTGAGGGAGAAAAAGGAAAAATGAGTGAAGGGAAGATGATGGAACATTGTGAACAGATCAGCCAACGTAGTGTCCATGACCTGGATGGTGTGTGCCTCGGCCTCTGACCACGCACATGAAAGGTGCACGTTATCATCAGAGTTTGCCGGAGCGAGGCCTGGTGCAAGGCTCTGATGTCCTCCCTGCATTCTCGGAGAACATGTATTATGATCGGGCCAGGCCCGATTTTGGGAACCAGGAGGAACCAGAAAGCTGGGGGGGGGTTCCCATTTCTTTCTTTCTTGAATTCTTTCAGCTTTCATTGGCCTATTTCTCATATCGGGTCAGTAGACAAATGCACACCTGAGTTTTTGGGACCTTGAACTTGCTTTCCAGAATAGATTTTAAATTCCTCTGTGAATTTGTAACCACAGTGCCTTTTTCTTCTCTTGCGCCCCACCCATCTGAGCACCTAGTACGTCACCCCATGAATGCCTACTCTGTGCCCTGATGGTACAATCTTTGGTGAAGTTGTCTGTGCTTCTGTCACAGAACTGAAGCTGATGGAAGGGTGTCCATCGATAAACATCTGGGTGAACAGTTATGCTTTTGATTGCAAGTAACAGAAATGCTTTTCGCAGTTTAAACATTCAAGGGATCTCATTGGCTTATGTAATCAGAGGGTGAGGGTTGATCCAGGGATTCAGATATTCTCTCTGTCCCTCAAACCTCTGGGTTCCACCATTGCTGTCGTAGCTCCAGAGGGCGCATGCTGTTCTGTTCACACTCGGCAGGAAATAAAGCACCTTTGTTCTAGGAGTTCCTGGTATAGGATCTGAGGGTGGCTCCAGTTGGGCTGGCTGAGGTCAGGGGTTCCTGTCAGTGTTGGAAGGATCCCAGATGGAGAACAGGGGCTGCAAGGAAGGCGGAAGATCGAAGTTTGGAATGCAGTCAGCCAAAGTCCCCCTACAGGTGGATGTTTGCATTTAATCCTCCCATCCTCCCGGCACTGCTGTGAGATTGGCATCGTTGTCACCTGTATTTGTAGACAGGGAAACCGAGGTCCAGAGAAGCCAAGTAATTTGTCTCTGTCCACACAACTCATGACTCAAGTCAGAAGTTGTGTCTAGGCCGTCCTGACTGCAGAGCCTCCTCTGCGAACCACCCCCTGACATCTTTCAGCATGTCTTTTCCTTACTGCAGATAAAAATTCATCCTGTAAAGCATGTGTTTCACTAGTTTTTAGTGTATTCTTGGAGTCCTGCAGACATCACCACTCTCTGATTACAGAATATTTTCATTTCCCCGAAAGGAAGCCCCCACCCCTTAAACAGTTACTCTTGAGGACCCCTCCTCCCAGCCACTGGCTGATCCTTTCTTTCTCCCTGTGTATGTCACGCACTGTGTGGCATTTCTGTGTCTGGCTTTTTCCACTCTGTGTGTTTGGTTGGGAGCTGGTGTTCCTGACCTCGGGATACTCCATCCTGCACAGCTATCATGGTCAGCTGAGAAAGAGAGATTCCCTGAGGACGGGACCTGTACCTGAGCTCTTTGCTTTTCGGGGAGCCATCAGGACAGGTCACTCTGCTGCTGATGCTGCGGGAAGCTGGGAAACAGTGAAGCGGGGGTGCGTGTGTCGGGGAAGAGATCATCACCACATTCATAACAGATGAGGGAGATAACTCTTGGTGGCACAGTGAAGACCCCTGAAGTGGGTGATGGAATTGTGGGTGGCCAGGAAAGGCCTTTCTGGGGAGGAGTTGGCCACCGAGCTGCCGAGGGGAAGGTGGCCATGGCCATGCAGGACTCAGGCCAGAGCAGAACCGGGACAGGGTGCCTGTTGTGAATCGGAGATGCTGGGTGCTGTCCCCAGTGACTTCTCTGCTGTTACCTCTTACCTGCAGTCTCTCTGGACAGGTGTGGGGCATTTCATCCCTAACGCCCCGGAGTCTGTTTGGGGCTTTATCAACAACTGTGGTTTTGCAGCTTCAGTCCTGATTTCTGAGTGGTACTGACTCAGGTCAAGTAGCTAAGTAGCTGTCTTTTTTTCTTTCTTTGTAATGAAAATTTGATTATTCAAACACCTTCATGCTATTTCTCTTAAACGTTGGTGCTACTGGCCAGATTTCAGGACTGCCGCCTTGTCCAGCTCTTTGTCATACAAGGAATCACCTTTGGGGACTTCAGTTGAGGGAAGAACCTAACAAATACCAGACAACCCATATAATTTTTTAAAATTTCATTTTTTTAAAATTTTGATACAGCATCTCACTGTGTAGTTCGGGCTGACCTTAATTTCACTGTGTAGCCCAGGCTGGCCTCAAACTCGAGGCAATTCTCTTGCCTCAGTTTCCCAAGTGCTGGGGTTACTGGCATGCACTGCCATATCTGGCTAAAAGTTGTTTTAAACTTTGTTTAATTGACAAGTAAAACATATATGTTTATTATGTGTAGCATGTTTCAGAGTATATAATAAATATGGGATGGCAAAATTAACATGTGCTGATGAACCAATTAATGTGTACATACTTGATGTACTTTTTTTTTTGGTGGTGAGAATACTTAAAATCTCCTTTCTTAACAATTTTCAGGAGCACACACCTTGTTATTAACTATAATCACTGTGTCACTTGGATTTATTCCTTCTGTGTAACTGAAATTTTGTATTTTTTGAACAATATCTTCCCAACACCTCTTGGCCTCTGGTAACTACTATTTTACTGCTCTTTTATTTTTGGTGCTGGGGGTTTTGCTGCTATTGAGTTCAACTTTTTTAGATTTCACAGGTCTATATCCACATACATACATCTATATCTGTATCTGGTTTGTATCTGTATCATATCTCACATGTTCTTTATCCATTCCCCCACTAAATTTTGCTCTATATTTTGCCTATTGTAAATAGAGCTCCAATAAACATGGGAGTGGAGACGCCTGTTTGGGCTCCTGGTTTCATTTCCCTCAGCTGTGTACCCAGTGATGAGTTTGCTGGGTCTTTGGTGCACTGGACCTTGTGCATGATCAGCCAGTGCTGTACTGAGCTACTCGTACCCCAGCCTCTGCGGCTCTATTTTCTAAAGTTTTGGTGGACCTTCATACTGTTCTCCATAACACTGTGTCAGTTTTCATCCCCATCAGTCATTTGCAAGGGTTTCCTTTGGGCCCCATCTTCCCTAGTACTGGTCTTTTTTTTTTTTTTTTGAGACAAGGTCTTGCTATGTTGTCCTGGCTGGCCTGGAACTCGCTTTGTAACCCAGGATGGCCTGGAACTCGCAGTGAACCTCCTGCTTCAGCCTCCGGAATGCTGTGAGTACAGTCATGCACCACCACACCCAGTTCTTTTGTTTTTACAATAACAGAGATTCTGAGGGTTGCATTGTGATACTGACTTGCCTTTCCCTGATGATCAGTAATGCCTAGCCCCTTTTTATATACCTGCTGGCCATTTGTACATCTTCTTTGAGAAGATGTCTGTAGAGTTTTGATAGAGTTCTGCACAGAGGGAAGTTAATGCAAGTGTTTACACAGGACAGACTTGGTGGTGAATTGTCCCTGTCCCCAGAGGCCTGAAGCTCCCACTGTCAGGGTCTGGATGGGACAGATAATGGCTGTCATGCGCATGCACATGATGAGGGCCCATGGACAGGACAGGCACACTTCGTCTCCCAGCTGGGCTCAGGCTAGGGGTCCCTGTGAGTGAGACCTGCAGGATAGAGAGACATTAGCCAGGCCCAGGCTGGTGAGGACTGGGTAGAGGGATGATGTCTTTGAAGGCTCAGACATTGGAAGGAAGCTTTGTGGTGGGAGTGGGCGCTGGGAGCAGGGTAAGAACTCAGATGGCAGCACCTTCCAGGCCTTGGGACCCAATGGGAGAAGGTGGTAGAGGTGACAGTATGAAGGTATTCAGAGTGTGTTTTGCTCATGGCCTGACTTTTGGGTCAGCTCAGTCCTGAGCACAAGGAAGGACACCTTGGGTGACTAGTTTAGCATGTTTTCTCTCACTGCTATAACAAATGACCATAAACTTAGTTTCTTAAGACAACACAAAACATTCTTCTGCAGTTCTGGAGGTCCGACATCTGGACAGTCAGCTTCAGTGGGGTAAAGTGAAGGTCTCAGCAGGCCGGTTCCATTGGGAGGCTCTGAGGGGAGGATGTCTGTGTTCCTTGTCGTGTGGCCTCTTCCTCTGCGGAGCTCATCACTCCAGTTTTGGCTCCCATCACCGCGTCTCCTCCCTTGCTTTCTGTCTTAGAAGGACCCCGTGTACACGCAGGGTCCTCCTGGTTGAAGTGGGAGGATCACTGTGAGATTGAGGCCAGCCTGGGTTACACAGTGAGCTCATGGCCATCCTGAACTAACTCTATAGTGAGACCCTGTTTCAACAAACCAACCAACCAAGCAAACAGTATTAGACATCATATATCAGCTCCTATCAGCTCAGAAAGAAAAGGAGCATGGAAGAAGACACAGCTGGGTGATTCGTCTTTCTGGGAGGGGGACCTTTTGAGTACCTTTGGGGGACACTGCTTTGAGTCTGTGCTGCCCCAGACTTTCCACTCCTTCCTTCTAGACATGTGGGGTGAGATGCAGGCAGGGCTGGGTGACCCCCTTTTTAAGAGGCAGCCTGGCCTTACAGCAGTGTTACCTGAGCATGTTTATGGGCGTGACACCTTATCTGTACCTGCTTGCTTCCAGGCTCTGAGAGGCAAGGTGCAGAGTGTGGATTCTGCCCTAGCCGTGCTGTTTATAGCTATGACTTTGGGCAAGTTACATATCCTCCATGAATCTGTTGTCCGTAAATGACACCTCCGTGGTACTGCTGTAGTGATGTGATATTGTAAGGATGTGGCACTTAGGAAGTGCCTACTGAATGTGAGCTGCTTCTCTTACCCTGACCAGCTGTTGGCCAATCCCAGGACCAGCAGGGCCCAGCTTGGAGCATGCAAAAGATTTCCAGAAAGGACAGGAGGAGATGAACCCTGCGTTTTCTCGTCCAGCCGTGGTCTGTGCTTGGGGAGGCAGGTCAGAGCTGGTGACTGCTGAGCCACCCCTAGGGACCAGCCCAGCAGTTGAGGGAGGTCACCCTGGCAGGCGAGGCAGCCAACCAGGATGTCTGTTGATCGGACTGCGGGTTCATGGCTGCCTGTGTCTGCAGCCTCAGGGCTGTCTTATGGGACTCTGTTCTTGGAGCCACACCTCAGATACGGTCAGTCTCAGGTCTCCCAGCACCTTTGTGGGCTGCACAGCAGATGGTAGACACTGGGGAGGGCCCAGGTGGGAGGCCCGGATGTCAAATGTCCAGGACAGCCCGAGGTGCTCAGAGTGGAGGGTTCGTTTCCAGTTGTCCACTTCTGGTCCTCTAATCTTGAAGATAGGAATGGCCATCTGACTGCTCAGGTGTAAGTGAGCCTCAAAGAGTCCTAGGACTTTCTCCTCAGTTTTTCTATTTCCTTGTTCCTCACTGTCTTTGACAAAAAAACCTTTTGTGCCTGCTGTGGGGTTTTGCAAGAGGCAATTTAGCATAGGGTTATCATTAAAGGCCTGGGTTTTGGGGTGGTCAAATCTTGATTTACTTCCCAACTGGTCTGATTGTCATCAAGACTGGAGGAGCCAGGGGGTGTCCGTGTCCTTTCATGCAGTTGACTGGACCTCCTGGCTGCCAGCAGCTTTCCTGGGGAGACTCTTAGCAGGTCCCCAGTATGATCTGCCAGTTATCACATGGCTTTATAGATCAAGCACTGTGTGTGTGTGAGCTTCACATCAGATCCATGGGGTAGGAAACACGATTATCCTCATTTTACAGGTGGGGGAACTGAAGTTAATAATCTGTCTAATTAAGGTCACACAGCTAAGAAGTGGTGGAGGTGAAATTTGAAGTCAGAGAGGCCAATACCAGTGTCACGCTCAATCACCAGGAGCTGTGTGACTCCCTTGACCCTGTCTTTGCTCCAGAGACCAGCATTCTCTCAGGAACCTGGTTTTGGGCAGCCCTGGAAGTATGGGCTGGGGTTTGTGTTTCTGTCCTGACTCCTTCCTGCAGATATCAGCCAGGATTGCCACTTGGGACAGGGTGTGTGTCTGTCTCTTCCCTCATGGGCTGACAAAGACTCAGACGCTGTTCTCCTGTAGGGACACAGCACTTGCCCCAGTGTTTGAATCTGCATCCTTGAAGTGGGGCTTGGGCAGGAAATCCATTCCAGCTTAGGATCCCTGCAAATGTCTCCTTCAGCCTTGGTCGCCCTGTTGCCTGCCTGGCAGAGGTGGTGGAGACAGGGAGACCAGAAAGCTGGAACAGGGCTTAGAGCAAGCCTGCCTCCATGGGAACCCCCCGGGAACGTGGCACTACAGACACCATTGCCTATTGCTGTATTTTTAGCACTATGAGGGGCCCGGAGGGCAGCAGGAGGATGTGGGAATCCTATTTTCACTCTGTCTTGCTAATGGAACCTGTAGCAGTTTTTATGCCTGATTTATTATTCTCTGAACTCTATCGTGTCTGCAGCCCTAAATGGTACTTTTTCTTTGGTGTAGCTTGGAGGAGCAAAGCTGATGATGTCAATGCCAAGGCTCGCTGTCCCTCTTCCTTCTGCTCCAGGTTCTCTAGGAGGGAAGGAGGCCGACTCTCTGATTTTCAGTTCTTCTCCATCCTTGGCTTGGATAAATTGTGGTTACCAGAAAAGCAGCCAACTCCTTTCTATTCCTAGACGTGTTCTCTGGGAATACTCTGAGAATCTTCGCAGCTCTGCCTGGGTTGTTAGGACAGGACACAGGCCGGTTGGCCCCACACTGCAGGGCCGCTAGGGTTGTGGACAACATAAAGATCCAGGGCAGGGTGACAAATGGTAAGCTCTGTAGGGCAGGAAAACATCTCCTAATTTGCTATGATCATATTTTTGATTGATTAAAAAAGAAAGAGCAGCTTTTTTGAAATTTCTCTATTTAAAAAATAATGAACACACAAAAAAAATCAGGATTGAAGATAAATTTAATTGTGTCTCTGCTCTCTTTATGATTTTTTTTAAACTTTGTTGGGATATCATTCATATACTATAAAGTTTAGGCAAAATTGTGCAGTCATCATTACTAACTCCAGAACTCCAGAACATCTTCATGGTGCCAAAAATAATCCTTGTCCTTATTCCCTCTTTCCTTAGCCCTGGCAGCCACTAAACTGCACTCTGTCAGTATGGGTTTGCCTGTTCTGGACGTCTTCTATGAACAAGATCATGCAGTACCCACTGTCTAGTCTTGTGTCTTGCTGCAATAGTGGTCCTCTGTCCTTTCCCTGAGCACACTTGTCTATGGCAGACAGAAGAACAGTCTAAACCTGAAAAGTTGCTATCATGAAGACATCTCATTCTCTGTTCCCAACCAGGCTTCAGTGCCAGAGCAAAGCAGCAACACCTCAAATGTTTGCCACCAAATTTTGCTGTCAAGTGCTGGTGAGTTGTGTGTATCTCAGGAGTGGGAATATATTCAGGAGACCTTTCTTACCCTCTGGGTTGAAGAAGTGCATCAAGCTGGCCCTATCTCAGTGCCCTTTAATGTAGGACAGTTCTGGTAGGAGGCCGGGTTAGCTTATTAGGTGGCATCTTTGTGTAAATACACAGAGACTGGTATCCAAGTCCATCCCTTGGTCAGCACTTAAACATTAACATCATCTGTGCCCCTTGGTTTGGTCTTGGTCCAAATCATTTGCTGCCTCCCTGGACCAGCTTGAGTGTGGCCATATTCTTGAGGGTCAAAAGGTTGCCTTGATGTCCACATGGTTCTTGGTTGAGTCACTGACAAATAAAGTGACTTTGGTGCTCCCAGGCCCCATGGGGAGGGGAGATGCCATGGCGATGACCTCCAACAATAAACAGACCATCAGGATTAGCCTGAGGCCTCCAAAACCTTGATGACTCCTGTCTTGGAACCAAATACAGAAGCTGCTTCATCCTGGGGCTGAAGGGAGTAAACTGTGTACAGATATTTTGGTACCTAGATTATGAAAGGAGGGCAAGTATATACCCCAAGGGTGTCAAGGTTATTGGGTTCCCACCTAAAGTGATGGAGTGGGTATCATACACTGAACAATGTTGTGAGTCCATTCTGAAGGTACATTCGGTTGTGTCTCTGCTTTTTAAATGACATTTTCTCTCATGAGGCTTTGGTTGGCACAGAGATAACACTGGTGGTTGGTGTCCTTGGAGTGTGCTGGTTCAGCATGGGACCTCGGGTGGAGCCTTCACCTGTGAGGTCAGTGACCTGCTGCGCTGCCTCCCGGCTCAGAGGTGTGAAGCTCCAGTGAGCTCGAATTTCTGAATACACTTTGGAAGGATGGAAAGGGCTGGTCGTGATAGCCATGCAGCCAGATCTTCCTGCCCATGAAGGAATGGGTTGAAGTCTTGTCTTTGCCTCACAGATGAGAAAATTGCCTTTGCTCAGCAAGAAGGACCTCTGACCGTCTGGACTGGGGAGAGTCATTAAGTGCCCATTATGTGACTGTCACTGTGTCAGGCAGTTTGACAAGCAGTTGCACGCTCTGGAGATCAGGAGGCAGAGTGGGGGAGTGGAGTGAGTGCAAGGACTGGAGCAGAGGCCCTTGGTGCCATCTGGGCTCTGTCACCCCCTGACACTGTTACCTTGAACAGAGGAGTATGCCTGTTCCAGCATGCGCTTGTGGGTGTGTATTTTATAGTAACTTCGCCATGTCTTTTAGTACTTACCTGGGTGGTCATGAGGACTAAAGGAGTAAAAGGGCTAGATGCTTGGAAATGCTGAATCAATTCTACTTCCTGTTCTCCCTCCTAGGCCTCCTTCTCTTCCTCAGCCATTTTTTGTTTTTCAGATCTTTTTAAGTTGGTCCATGTTTGCAGTACAGAATGTTTGCATGCCTCGTGGGGAGTTAGTGTGTGTATAGGACAGCATTCTTTTGTTTGATTCCCTTCCCCTCTTCTGCCACCCTCTCCCTTCATCTCTAGTTCCCCTTCCCTTTTGCAAAAGGTCTGTCTCCCTATTTCCTACTATCTTTCATTTTACTCTTTTTATTTTGGATATCTCATGGAAGAGTAGTACTCCATTGTGTGTAAAAACCACACCACGATTTCTTTATCCATTCATTTGTTGATGGACACTCTTCTACCTTTTGGTTGGTCTCATTGCCTTCATTTACAATGGAGAAGACCCTATGTCATTCCTTATCAGATGTGGAATCCCTCTGTAACAAATATCCTGGGGGCATCCCCACCTCTGTTTGAACACCCCTGTGAGTGAGATCTTACTGCACCCTGGGGTGTCCTGTTCCGTCGCAGGGATCTTAGAATGTGCGAAGGTGGACTGGACGTGCAGTGTTCACATCAGTGTAAGGGATTGATTATCTTGAGAAAATGCCTGCTTTCCAGGGTACCAGTCAGGGATGGTTTTCCATAACATGCAGAGTTCATGCTGGTGAACTTTTATTGGACTTGGCATCCCTTTCACGCAGGGAAGACCTGCAGTATTTCAGTATTGTAATCCCAAATATTAAGTACAGTAATCCAAGTACTGTAATCCTTTCTCTAGTCTTCCTCACAATCCAAGAAGTTATATTTATAATTTCACTGCGACGTTTATTGGAATCCCAGCAAGTTAATTTCAATCTACCACCTCCAATGCAACCCACAGTGAGAGTAAAGACACCAAGGCATATTCAAAGTTAAGGGCAGCCAAGGGGCCCTGAGTCCAATCCTCGTGAGGATGTATGGACAAAGGCGTTGATCCTAGGCCTCTCCCAGAATTGATTATCTTATGAAGAAAGGGGGTGGCTGAGGATGAGTGACAGTGAGGATGGCGGGCACTACATGAGTCACTTGAGCTGGCTAGCCAGGTAGTGAAAAAGGTATCGCTGCAAAATGCAGAGATAAAGATATGCAGAGGGATCAATTTGCATAAACCAATCAAGGTAGCAACCGAATTGTTTTAGGAGGCTGCTGCTTCAGTTTCTGATATGTAAACTTTATGCCCTGGGGACTCTTTCTTGAGGCTCATACCCAGTCGACATTCCTGGAGCTCATTGGCTCTGCCATCCTGCTGTGCTTTATATATTTTACAGAGGTCACTATGTGAGGAAACAGGACACTGTCTGATGGCTTTAGAGATTACATACCAGTACCTCAGTCTCTGATATGTAAACTTTATGCCCTGGGGACTCTTTCTTGAGGCTCATACCCAGTCGACATTCCTGGAGCTCATTGGCTCTGCCATCCCGCTGTGCTTTATATATTTTACAGAGATCACTATGTGAGGAAACAGGACACTGTCTGATGGCCTTAGAGATTACATACCAGTACCTCCCTAGCCTTATTTGCAATGCTTACAGCTAATTGAAGAGAGAAGGAAATACCATAGTTAGCTCTGTATATAACATAAGGAAATAAGTCTCGATATAATCAAAGTTGCAGCAATTGTTCTGCATTCAAGGGGACCCACTCAAATAGTCTCCCACATTTCAGGGACTAGTGAGAGCTAGGGATGGAGGCAAAGAAGTGGAACCAGAGAGTTATAGGGCTGAAGGGAGGCTCATGCCGTGGAGGGAGGAGTGAATTCATGTCTAGGGTCACAAGCCTTGTTCCTCCTGACCCTGAAAGTCAGCACTTGGTTAGTGGCACCCCAGTGCTTTGTCATTTTCTGTTAAAGCAAATGAAGAGAGAACATCCATGCCATGATCTCTCTAATTGCTGAAAAGCATTCAGTATAGTCCGGCAGGTACATCATGATTGACCATTGCAAATGTGGCCTGGAGTCCTTTCTTCATGTGATGTTCTTAGCAACCAAAATGTATAGCAGAAGTTATTCCCCATAGTTAATATGAAGAGCGTTCTATGTATTCAGCTTTCAATTACTGTGACATAATACTTGAGATAAACAAGTTACAAGGTGGAAAGGTCTATTTTAGCTCATGGTTTTATAGGTGTCAGGTCATGGGTACTCTGCACTATTGCTTTGGGCTGTAGAGGCATGGAATGCATGGTGGAGGAGGCCTATTCCTCTCATGGTGGCTAAGAAGCAAAGGGAGAACAAAAGGAGGAGCCAGAGTCCTAATGTTTCCTTCAAGGGCATGACCGCAGTGACCTTAACTTCCTCCTCCTATGCCCCAACACTGAAAGGTTCTATTACTTCCCAACAGCACCATGGGTCAGGAACCAGGCTTTTAACATAAGAGCCTTTAGGGAACACCAAGACCCAAGCTAAAGCACATTACATTCAATTTAAGAATGAGAAAATGCCCGGCGTCACCTCTCTTACTCAACATTGAATTGTGGGTCTGAGCCAGAGCGATAAGACAGAAGATAAGGAAGAGATGCACACACACACCTTATTTACTCGTCTAGCCATCTGGCTACAGGAATCCCTAGACTTTGAAGTCCACAAATGTGTCTAAGCAGTGTAGTTCAGCCAGGTGATCAGATACAAAGATCAAATACAAAAATGCATGCCTTTCTGACAGGCCAACAGCAAGAGATTGAAAAACCCAATCTAGGCAACAAGGTGCATTGTAGAGTTGGGTTTTGGCATTGTCTCACCGTGTGGCACCTGGGCTGGCAATTCTTTTCCTGTCTTATGTTTGTTCACTGTGGTAAAGCACCAGGCAAGACAGTTTTGGTTTTGATTTTCACAGAGGAAAAACATGTGACCTGCAAGGGCCAGACTGACCTTGGCCAAGGTCACTGAATGAAGAAGCAGAGCTGGCTCTCCCTTTTGCCGCTGTCCTGCCTTCACAGACTCTCCCTGCTCCTGCAGTGTGTCTGGTCCTGTGAGTTCTCTGCCGGGGAACAACAGGAGTATGCGTATTTAGGCTAGTGTGTGTTCTCTGCCTGGTTTTATGAGCAACAACCTGGTCTTCCTAGTACACTTGCCGCCTTTGGTTCTGGGAAGGAATGGCTTTCTCCCAAGGTGCCCAGCTCAAGATGTGTATAGAGGGAAACCAAGAACCAGAGGCTGCAGGGCAGGGTCTGGGCTCCCTCATTCCACCCTGTGCTTCCCTGCCCTCCACATCAGCACCTTAGTGCCTCTTCAAATGTTATAAGGTAACCTAGGTTCATGGCAGGTGGTGGGATCGTAATCTTAAGAAAACAGTAGCCTTCCTGATTTCTTCTTCAGTGGCCTTTGATGTCATGTTCCTAGGAAAAGCCCCTCATAGACACTTCTGATTTCTCCAGGCTCATGGCAAGATGCACTAACAGATTTTTTCATCCATTTGATGAGGATTTGCTGAGTATCTGCTTTGTGCGGAGGATGCCACAGGGAGCAAGGGAGGCAAAAACCCTCGCTCTCAATCTGTACAGCTGCAGTAGCTCATAGTGCAGTGTCCAAAGTACCAGCCATTGATAAATGCTTTAGAGAAAAATAAAACAAGAAAGACCTTTCCCTCCCTTTTGTAATTTTAAGCGAGGGGCTAAGGGTGGAATTCACTGAGAAAGCAAATTTTGTACAGAGACCTAAAGCATCTGCAGAAAGATATTTGGGGTAGGATCACAGAGGCTGAAAGTAAGGGCAAAGGCCCTGAGACAGGGTGCTACCTGGTCATGTGTCTTATCAGCTGGAGTAGACAGAAAGGTAGCAAAAAGGAAGAATAGAAAAAAATGTATGAAATAAAGTCACAAAGGCGGGTAGAGTGGGGAGGCCCTGGAGGGCCTTGTGGACTTTGAATAGAGCATTTTGATTGTTTACTGGCAATAGAGTATTATAAAACTTCCTTTTGCAACTTGGATTTCTTATTGAATAATCACCATGGAGATCTCTTCAGGTCTGTGGATGTAGATCTCATTCCTTTAAACAATGACAGAATCTTCATGGTGTATATGTACTGTTATCCCTGTTGGGAAGGGGGCACTTTCAGATTGCTGAACTAATTCCTTTATGCATGCTGCCCTTTACGTCTATGTGTTAGACAGAGGGCGTTCTAGTCAAAAGATGGGTGTCTATTTCATTTTAACGGACACTGCTAGATCACTCTCTGATAAGTTGTAGCTGATTTTTCAGGTGCTGCTGTTCCTGAGTTTTGGAGGCCTGGCTATGCCCCTGAATTGCTAACCAGTTGCTCAACAAAGAGGAAAACCCCGCCTCTTATGAAGGGCAGCTCTGAACTCCTTCGTCTGGGGGAAGGTGTGTGGACTTTCGGAGAGCGCTGCTCAGGACAGCGTCGCTTGCTCAATTTTGGAGCTTGTATTTGGGGGTTGTGACGTCAGGATAGCCAAGAAGATGAAAACACAGCTGTTGCTGTGTTGTTTGCATTGCAGCGAATTTTCCATATACTTAAAATAAGCACGACACGGAGGAAGCGCAGGGAAACAGATTCACACCTTGTCAGAACCTGAACTGCCTTCCTGTCGCGCCATGGTAAGGACAGGGCTTCTCTGTGGTACCCTGCCGCCTGTGCGGCACGGAAAAGCCGGGTGCCCGCTTAGCCCCTCTCCACCCTGGGGTGGTCCAGAGTGAGAGCTTGTAAATTTGGAGGTGGACTTTTCATGTGTTTAATGGCCTTGTACAAATCGTACTGTCCGACACTGAGGCTGTTTCCCATCTGTTGCAATTCAAACAATGCGTAATCTTGTGTGTGCCTTTTCACACATCTACTCTGGTACCTGTTGGGTAGATTTAAGAATTTAATTGAAAAAGACCTGCTGTTTACATACAATGAAACCGTATTATATATTACTGACTGAAACATATTACCAAATCAACCTCCAGGGATCAGTGCGTCCCTTCCACAGGTGGAAGACGTGAGCTCTTTCTCCCCACGTCCTCTGTGATCTTGGTCTTGTCATACTGGTTTTTCCAGTCTGGTAGGTGAGATGTCATAGCTCGCTGTCATTTCATTTTTGTATTTATTTTTCATGAGTAAGGGCGATCATCTCTTTGCGTGTTTACAGCTATTTCTGTTTTTTGTGTGTGAGCTGTCAGATCCTTCTCCTTGTTTTCTATTTCGCTGATGGGTTATTAGTCTCTTATCTGACCCCTTCCAGTACAGCCTGTGCACATTTTGAGGACATTTGGTGCTGTGGTCAGATAACCTAACCTGTCTGACTAGTTAGAGGTTTATGGTCAGGAGTGACAAACTAAGTGTTCGAGAAACGAGTAAACGCAGCTGGACTGTACACTGTAGGCCTGTGCCGCCTTTTGGTACACATGTGGAACAACTTTTCCTCAAACAGGTTCAATGCAGATGTAACAGAGGACTGATGGACACTGGGGTCCATCTGCCTGGACATGTTTTTATAGGTTGTCATTTTTTTACCCCATTACTGGCTTGAGGAAATATTATTATATCTGCAGGGAGACTTGGCTATTTGCTACTAAAACCCTTTTTTCCATTTGCTTAAATTTACAGCCACACTGTGGGAGTTTTATAAGCGACCGTTCCAGTCACTAGGCCATTATGCTGGTCTAGGTGGCCCAACTGCCACAGCAGATGACCCCTGGCTTCCATGATGCATCATAATAAAGGGGCTTTCCGCCTTCATGACATCGATTATCCATACCAACATGGTGCTCCTTGTGGGGTGGAGGACACTGTCCCTGGCTGTTTGTGGCTGTGCCCTGTTCAGGTCCCCAGACTCCTCCTCTGGATCCTCAGCTATAGAGAGGAAAAGAGGAAGAGGATCATGCATGGGAGGTTTTCATTGGTTGCATGCTTGGCCCACACTGCAAACCAGGACTCAGTCTCATGGTCCATCTTACCTGAAAGATGGAGGCCAGCCACGGACCTGGTCATCAGTCCTGACCCCAGCCCAGAGATGCACCCTGGTCTCTTAGCACTGTGTAGGACTTGTTCATTTTCACAGTGTCTCTTCAAGTGTAGTCTTACTCTGTGCCCATAGCTCTGGAGGAGGTAAGATGAGTGCCTTTGACCCTGTTTAGAGCTATGGAGACTGACTCCAAGGATATGAGTACCTTGCAGGCAGCTGGGCACTGAGGTATTAGATACCTGTGTGTGCAGAGGACAATGGACAGCAAACTCTCTGGCCAGCCGGAATAGCACACAGAGGTCTCCCAGTCGGGGCTTGCTTGGCCAGCCTCTGTGCACAGTGGGCGTGGGAAACCAGGGGCTGGTTGGAGCACAGCTCTGACCTCGTGGGCAACAAGAGTGAAAGTTGTCCCTTGCCCTTTGGAAATAGCAGCCAACTGGGGAAAAGTGATGGCATTACTCCAAACAGGAAGTCTTGGCCAGCATGTCCCATGGGAGGCAGAACCATTAGAAATCTGTGCAGTCACCCAGACTCCGGGCCATTGTTTCTTTCTCCTTGTTTGCATGGGACACTAGTGTTGAAATTGGGGCTTTTTCTTCACACTCCCATTTCCCTTTATTTAATTATTTTAGAGACATCTGATGTGGCAGTGAGCTCAGCTGTGAGATCTCATCTGTGCTATTTTGAGCCATGGGGAAACAAATGTGGGATGCTGTCACCTCTCTCCAGGGGAGGGCTTCTGTGCTCCCAAGAGCCCGGCGGGTGAACTGAGCCAAGGCACCACTGAGCACTCCTTGGATGCCCTCCCCTCCAGAGGGGATGCCTGGGTTTCCTTCTGGTGAGGATGGCTTGAACTAACCTGGCTAAACCCTGTGGAGACAGAGTGACAGGTGGTGACCGGGGTCTGCATGGGAGCTGAGACAGTTCCGAGCAGCAGGAATGGGACAAAGCATCAAACAACTCATCCTCAGGGCCTGACACTGCTGCCCCTAATTGAGTGGCCACTGAACTTGGATCTCTCATTTATGCAAAAGAAAAGAAAATCTTTCCTGCCACTGAGTTCTTACATGGATCACACTAGATAATGTGTATCAAAGTGCCTTGTAGATGGTAAAGCACTCTGCAATTTAAGGTATTGTATTAATAGTAACAACTGTCATTCGCAATCCTGGTGATTCACTTGGGGTAGCGGCCCCTAGAGCTCATCACTGCTACTGTCACGGCCCCACATTGTACTTCGGAACTGCAATTACCGTGCACAATTGCGTTGGATACATTACTGATCGTGCAACATGAGGATGAGAAAGAATCCTGGGGCAAATCAGTCCCAGTCTGTCCCTCTGTAGGTGGTGGGCTGGAGAGGGGAGACTTGTTCTAGATTCTGGGGGCTCAGGACTTCAGACTCTCAGTTCTGCAGTTTGGGCAGTTTTACTTTCTGATTCTGGTGCTCTGTCCTTTCTGAAGGGCTGGAAGTTAGGAGCTTTGGGTGGAGCTTTTATCCTTCGTCATTCGGTGAAGTGGAGGTATGACTCATGTCTGCTCGCTCACACTGACCCCACTCTGAGCTCCACTGCTTGAGGTTCAGGGTGAACTTGGACAGTGCTCAGAGGAGAGGGTCAGATGCTGAGGCTGTGCAGAGGGTTTAGGAGAGAAGCAACCAGGAACCAGTGTAGCTTGCTGAAAAGAACAGTTCCAGAAAAAAGAAGCTGGGGTTAACCCTCTCTTGATTCTGGTCCTCATTGGAGTCCACCTCCTTTGTGAAATTCTCTGTCCTCTCCAGAGATCCTAGCTACCTGGGCATGCTTGGGGGCAGAGCTGTAGGACTGGGAGGCTCCTTCAAAAGAGGAGGTTGGGGGCACACAGCCTGGGCTTGAATATTCAAGGAATATTGAGTGTGGCTGGGAGAAGAGTGTGTCTTTAGAAATCCTGACAAGACTGGGTTTGGCTTCAGACTCTTTTGCCAAACCCCTGGTTGACACCTTTCCTGCCTCCAGGTTTTGTTATGTGCTGCTATCTAGGTGGGCACCCCTCTGTTCTGACCTGCAATTTGTAATACCACCTTCTCATGTGAGCCTTTTTTCTTGAGTGGATTCATCATCCAAAATACTCAGAAGAGTCACCAATTAGTGATGATATTCTTGTATGTCCTTCAGCTAATGTTTACCTGTACAGCAATGAAACAGAATCAGTGCGGGAAACCAGGAATTTCACATTGGTATAAAGCTACTCACCAAAACACAGATGTTTTGGAAGCATCCCCACCTTCTCCATGAATGTCATGTTCCTTTTCTGAAGTCCAATCCAGGGTCTGACATTGCCTCTCTGCCATGTCTCCCCAGTTCCCCAGTTACTGTTTCCTTTTGTTTCACAACTTTGACAATTGCAAAGTCTTGGTTAGTCATTTTCATAGAATGTCCCTCAATTTGGGCTGATCTTATCTTCTGGTTAATGTATATGAATTTTATCAATATTTATTGAGCTTCTCCCTGGATGGGAATGTTGGCTCCTCTGAGCGTGGGTCCTTGTCTGCCTAATTTGCTTGTATTCACTGACATCTGTGTGTCCCTGGCACCCACACTTGGTCAGTATTTGCTGAGCAAATTGATCAGGCCCAGCTCATTAGGTTCTGCAGGTGCTAAATAGCACAGGCTTGTGCTGGGGGTGGGGCGGGGGATGAATGAGTTCTTGAGAGCCAGGGTCTGAAGTGAATTGACTTCTCCTTTGGGAACCAGGAGTGCAGGGACATGTGGGAGAAACACCAGGGTCTGGCTCGTGGTTCCCTGTCAGTGGTTTCCGAAGCCCAGCTTGTTGCAGAATCAGTGGAGGATGTTGGTAAAACATAGATTGCAGACCCCATTGTCAGAATGTGCAGTTTGTTTGGTCTTGGCAGGGGCCCTGAAACTTGAATTTCTGACAGTTTTCCAGTGGTGCTGGTGCTGTTAGTCCAGCGACCTCTGTGATTTGAGAAACATCCCTTTTGCTATTCAGGCAGCGAATGGGCCACTGCTGATGAGCAGGAGCCAGGACGGCTTCAGGGAGGAGGAGGCTGGGTTTGCTGCCGCCATGTACCACCTGTGGTGCCTTTTGCTTGCCTTTGCCCTGTGGCCTCTGGCCTCACTTGTGGCCTTGTGCAAATCTCTTGGTGCAGTGAGCAGTCTTGGCCAGGAGACCACGCCCCCAGAGGAGGAGGCTGACTAAGCCTTTGACTGGAGTTGACCTTGGCCATTGCGGTGAAGTCACTCCAAGGCCTGGCCCCTTCCTGTGTGGTCCAGCCTGTCTCAGTGTTTATTTGCCTGAGCCTTGTGCATGGCCTGCTGGCACCCTCAGAGGTGTTGCTGTTGGGCTGTGGGGCTCTATTTCTGTTTTCTTGTCTGGCACCAGCACAGCGGGGGCAGATGAGGTGTGTGGCCACCCTTGCTTCCTTACTGGCTCAGTGTTCTTCTTGAGGCTGGCTGGACATGGTTTAGTAGTAGAATGCTTGTATTTCACTAACATGTCTGGTATGGAAGCAGATAGGTCCTTTCCAGGGGACAGAAATCCTGGGAGGGAGGGAGAAAACCTTGAAGAAGTTAAATAAGTATGTTTAGAATCAACACACAATGATGTTACGAATGTTCACGTGTGTGTGTGTGTGTGTGTGTGTGTGTGTGTGTATTTAAGTGTTCAGAAACATTTAGGAATATTTTACCTTTTAGGTGACATCCCACAGTTGGAGATAAAGAGAGGAATCAGGAGAGGCCACATGGTTTGTACAGTCCAGAGATTCTGGGCTGGAAGACAGTGTGTCACCCAAATCGCAGAATGTTGGAGCAGGAGGGACCATCAACATGCTTCCAATTCAGCTTAGTCATTCTAACTGGGACCTTGAAAAAATCTCAGTGACTTGCTCTGCTTTAGTGCTACCTCTCCACCCATCCCTGGCCACAGAATTACTCAGTGTTTCCTTTGGGCTCAAAGGCCTTTTTATTTCTAATTTACCTCTCTTATAAGTTGTCATGCACAGGTTTATCTAACATGCTAAATCAGGGGTCAGCAAACTACAGTCTGCAAGTTAAGTGTGGCCCACTGCCTGCCTGTCTTTATAAATAAAGTTTTATTGAAACGCAACTATGCCCACTTGTTCATGTATTGCTGCAGGCTGCTTTTGCATTACAGTGGCAGAAGTAAATCATTGCTGCAGAGACTGATGGCCTTGCAGTCTAAAAATCCTATCTAGTGTTGTACAGAAAAATTTCACCAACCCTTGCACTGGAGTGTGAGCTGAGATGGAATTTCATTTCTCTTTGCATCTTCCTGTTCCTTGCTCAAAGTAGCTCCCAATAAATATACGCAGATTGGCTCTGAAATGCCATGGTTTAAATTGTCAAAGACATGTGTAGCTACCTGGCTGTGCTGGCTTCCCCAGGCTTCATCCCACTCTTTGGCCACTTTGTGACCCAGTTTTCTCTCTCCAGAAAGAGTATAATGCAGTCTGTCTTGCTGAAATTCATTGATCTATGGTGAGGGTAAAACAGTATATTGGAATATCTTACTAGAAGCTTGGTCCTAGATTTCAGTCTTCTGATGGCTCTCGCCCAGCTGAGCTTTGAGCTTCTCAGTCTGGATCTATCTTGCTCCCCCAACCCACTTCATCTGGTGCCTTCCATCTCCAGGCTAAAGCACCCCCTTTAGAGTCATTCATAATGCTCCCAGCTTTGACCCTGATCTGTCCATCTGCCCTGATCCCTCACTCTTTGAGGTCAGCCTTCTGCTGCATCCAGAATCTTGTGACATTTTCTTTTCTGTCTTGTTTCCAGGGGGCCCTTTCCCTGTCATTTATGACCTTGCTGAAGTCCTTGACCTTGGCCAGCATAACAGTTGTTTCATTTATCACCTAGTATAGTGTTTTATGTTCTTAACTTTTTTTTCCCCACTGCTGGGAATCAAATCCAGGGCCTTGAGTATGCTGGACAGGTGATCTACCACCGGGTTATATACCCAGAACTTTGTTTTATTTATTTATTCTTTTGCAATACTGAGAATTAAAGTTAGAGCCTTTGCATTGAGCTGCATCTCAGCCATTTTTCCTTTTTTGAGAGAGGGTCTCTCTACATTGGCCAACTGGGTTTCAAAGTTGTTATCCTTCTGCTTTAGCCTCCCAAATAGCTGGGATTATAGGTGTGTGCCATTGCTCCTGATTTATGGGGTTAATTTTTAATCCTTGGGGCTCTTCATTAAAAACACAAGGGCCTGGACTGCAGGCCCATGGATTTAGAATCTTCAAGGGTGGGTCCAGACCCCTTTTTGTTTTTTTTAACTAGTTCCAAAAATGTTATGATTTTGACCAAAGCTTAAAGAACACTAATTCAAAATAGAATAATTGTCATTATTAGTATTTTTTCATGGGACTCTTATGTCTCCAGGTAAACTGTAAATATCTTGCAGGCATATCTGGGCCTTGTGTATTTGATTTTACTCGGGTAGCACATATAAATGCAGATAAGGGCAGGAAGATGATCAATCAGCAAAATTGAGTCCTGAATTAGGCCTTGCATCTGCGAGGCACCCAGTAAGTGTTTGCCTGTTGATCAATACAAGATATGAAAGTGCCTGAGACAGCAAAACAGGTTGTGCAAAGCATGGATTATTGCTGGAGGCTGGCCTGGTGTGTGCCTTTTACCGATTCTGCTGAAGACGTCCTCAGAGGGCTGGCTGCTTAGGAGTGCACAGCCAGGCATAGAAAGTTCACCTGCTGAGAATTGCCCACCAAGCAGACCCACTGGTGCTCTGGCTCTCTCCTCTTTCCCTTGATCTCGCTTAAGTTTATGAGAAGTCTCCTTTCTCCCTCCTCATTTGGCTTGTCCCAGCAACGCAAGGCCATAGAAGTGCATGCCGCCGTTGGAAGTTTGTTTGGACACTTCAGGATGTAGGAGAGGGCTTAGCCTGTTTAATGAGCTTTGCTTTCCCATTTAAAACACTCAGAGAGAAATGCAAATGTCTCATCTCTGTCTTGAGAGCTGCACGGCCTGTTTACACAAGTCTGTCCTCAGTGGCTTCAGAACTGGCTTCTTGCCTGCTGCAGGGTGTGACTTGCACCCTTGCTGCTGAGTCGCCAACCAGAGAGAGGGTTCAGATCTCTCTGTGGTGGCAAGTTAGAGTCCAGAAAAAGTACGCTCAACAGGCACTTTGTATGGAACCATTGTGCAAGGCTATTTAGAGCATGACAAAAAAAAATCATTTTATTGAGCAGGAAGAAAGAGTTGGAAAAGATTCTGTAGAGATTGGAGTCCAATAATAAAAACAGAGTTAGGAGTCAATAGCAAGGGCTAATTGTTCAGGAACTTTTTCTCCTTCTGTGGACATTTACAGCCCCCTGAGCAGAGGTGTGAACCTGGGCATTGGCAGTCCCTCCTCCAATGATGCACACATAAAAATGTCCCACACCTGTCGTCTCGTCATCAGCATGTGTTATGTGGGGAAGAAACTGCAGATTCTAGAACTCACTTCTCTCCTCTCTCGTGATTCTGCCCCATTAATATTAGTCTTTGTTATTATAATTTATTAAATTGAGACCTTTTGCTTAATTTAAAAAATTGAATGGATTATTAGCTTTTTAATAAATAATAACATTTAGCAGCTACTAAGAAGGGCTCAAGCCATTCAATTTATTACTGCAACACTGGTTGATAAAATAGAATGGAAGCCATTACCTACCTAAGACTGGACTTCTCGCCTCTGCTTCTGTGAACGTGGGCAGCAGAGGTGGCCCACGCAAGATCTGGGACACAGTGCATTGGGGAGCATGAGAGGAGGCCAACACAGCGAGCTGCAGTTAAGTGCTAGAACCACCCTTCCTTCTATCAGCCCAGAACCGAGTGTGGTGGGCACAGCTCGGGTACAGTGATCATGTGACTCTGTGTCACGGTCAAAGATGAAATCTGGCCCACAGTCTCGCCAGCGATGACTATGAAACTTATCGGTCTCCTCTCAGTTTCAGAAATGGTGTGTTAAATGTAGAATTCAGATGCAAATCAGGGCCCTCTATTACTTAGGAAGGATAGAAAATATGTATTGATAACTGTTATTTGAACATACTGTTTCTTTGTGATATACAGTGTATGCATTCAGACTTTCTATTTTTGGTAAAAATGAGGTCCTGCAGGGCCATTCTGGCTTATGCGCTGTGAGAAAGAAGTTTCAGGAGGACTTTTGGAGTGTTTCCCTTCAGAAACATTGCTTCTTGCTAGCAGTCATTCTTATGACAGGCCTGGCACTGGAGACTAAACACATGAAGGAGGACATACTCGATGTCCTCACAGGGCTTGCAGTCTAATGGGGATGTGCAGTACACCCTTCCAGAAAGGTGTAATTAAAGGGTGATGACTTGTATTCTTAGATACCAAAGAAATCCCAAAACAAGATAGGAAGCTGTTCATCTGGGAATCACCAAGTTTGTTAAACCTCCTTGGAGGACATGTCATCTGAGTTCATCTTAATAAAAATAAGTGCTTTTAGACCAAGAGTGATGGATAAGGTGAAAAAACTGGGCATGTCCAAGGCAGGTGAATGAATATTTTTTGAGGCCCTACAGTGTGTGAAGTACCAATGAGGTAGGAACTTGGTGGGTTGAAACCTGAGTACTATGCCTCATACATATCTTCAGTCTAATTACAGTACCTATCTTGAGTATGATAGATGCCTATAGTTATGTCAGTGCACATAACTGTGATCACAGCGTGATGAAGTCAGTTGCATACTTGTTTTTGTGTGATAGAAGAAGAAACTGAGACAGAGGAGTGATGTGACTTATTTGCACTCGTCCAGCAATTATGTCATAATGCTAAAACTCAGAGCAGCTTGGCAGACACCTGAGCTTGTGCCCTCGTTGGTGGTACTGTCCACGCTGCTTCTCACCCCAAGTTGCAGTTATTTCTGTCTCTGCTCGCCTCCCCCAGCAGAGTGTGAGTGGCCTGGGAGCAGGGACACATTTTACCATTCTTGTTCCTCTGCTTGTCCTGTGGCCAGAGTTCCTAAGTGTGTGTTGTGTATAAAAGATTTGCTGTGGAGATTTTCCAGGCCAGGGAGGGCAGTCCCATCCCCCAGGTTGAAGCACCTACTGGGAGAGGGAAAGAGGAAGTGTCCTCAGGGGTGAGAAGAACATGCGCACAGGGCCCGGTGAGTGGGAGGATCCAGGGGACCTTGTGCATTTATGCGGGCTGCATGCAGTGAGGAGGTGATGCTAGGTGCATGTGTGGTAGGGTTCTTAAGGATTTTGGGGTGCAGGGCTCATTGTGAGACTTTTCAGTGTTGAAGGACTGGTCTGACATCCACCCTCAGAGGCTGAATCAGTTGGCCAAATCCTTCCCACCCAATACTACCGTGTCCCAGTCAGAGACATGGCCATGCCTCCTGACTCTGGGCTGCATTCCATGGAGCTCCTTTCATCAGAGACGTTTATGGAACAACTTGAATGTACCACAGTCAGTGACTACCAAGACCCACGAGGGCTGCTCACAGCTAATGCTGTCATCAGTGTGCCAGAATGTTGGTGCTGGTTGCTGGGGTTACAGCAGTGGGCAATGAGTACCATCGTGTGGCCCAATGCAGCACTGTAGACTGACCAGGCTTCTCTGACCCTGAGTTGCTGGCTGCCAGGGCCCCAGATCCTGCTCTGGGTTTTTGTAACTGAGTGAAACAATTGAAGAAATCAGCAAATGGTTAGCAAATCAGATTTTTGGTGAAGTGCGATACAGCATGACATAGCCATGAGGACATACATGTTGATCAGCCTACCCCTTAAGTCCACCTCCTTGTAATCTGTGTCCCTAGTGAGTGAGCTGTTATGTATCATATATGGAAATTTCTTTTTAGTCTACATGGGACCCCTTTCCTGTCAGGAAAGCATTTCAAATAGTTGAATTTCCTCTCTGGTGTGGACAGGACTTGTGGTGGAGACCAGGGTTTTTAGGAAATGGTATTGGACATACTAGCATCCACTGTTGCGACCACACTCAGATTGGCCATAGCAGATGGGTAACAAGGATGGGCTGTCCCTGGGAGGACCCCAAAACCATCAAATGCCTACACTCAATTTCCTGTTTACCTGTTCTTCCACAGGCCAAGCAGGTTACCCCAAGATTCAGCCTGGGTCCTCTCTGCTGATGTGAAAATTTAAGCAGTTCATCAGAACAGGATGAGCCAGTTTCCCTGCAGGGTGAGCTCTGTTGCAAAGTTGGTCACTGTTGTGTTACCCAGATTTGGGATCTTGGAAAATTATGGCAGCCTGGGCCCCAAAGGCTAAAGAGTATTACAAAGTACTGTGTGGTAATACCCAGGTGTCATAACAGGATGTGGAGACATCATCTGTCTCTGAAGCAGAGTGCCCATGTGGGAAATGATCCCCTCCCAGGCTCTGTCCGGTGGGTGTCTGCCAGGACCCAGATTCCAGTGGCCATTTGTGCCCCTATCCATCTTTCTGAGAAACTGGGCCAGTGAGACATTGACCTCATTTCTGATGAACTTGAGCTGCTTGCTGTGAGATATGCTGTGGTTGGGCCAGGGTAGGGATGATGGGAAGGAGGCCCAGTCTGTGTCCAGCAGAGCCAAGGTCAGGGCCAAGGAGGAGCTGGCAGCATCATGAGGGTCAGGCTTTGGGTGATCAGGGTCCAAAAAGCAGCCTTCCCTGTGTGCTTGGCACAGAGGTACCATTAGGCGTGACAGTCCTCGGCCTGTGAGTGATGTTTGTGGCCAAAAGAAGTTTGAGGGTACTGAGAACATAGTTGAGCTAGTTTGCCTAGCATGCTTGAAGCCCTGGGTTCAATCCCTAGCACCAAAAATAATGCATATAGACAAACAAACAAGATCCCTACCCAATGCCTCCACCCGCAACAACTACAAAAAAAGGTTGCGGGGTGCACTGTGCTAAGGACCAGAGCAAGAGGAGAGGGAGGTGTTCATTGCAGATGGGACCAGTGGCTAGTCCTGGGTGCAGATGAATCACAGAAAAAGTGGGGCTTCCCTGGCGGGCAGCTTGCCTCATGCTCTGGGACTGCCCCTCATTGAGCAGTCACTTGTCTAAGTCATCTAAAAGTCTCATCTGAGAGCCAGCAGAGCATTGAACACCTATGTGTCTGACAAGACCTCTGCCACCCACATCAAGGAGGCCACCAGGGCATGGCTGTGGGCCTCCTTTGATAGAGTCAGATTGGGCAGAGCTTCCTTCCTTGCTGCTGCTGGAGAAAAGGCACTGCTGTTTGCTTGTTTTAGGGATTCCAGAGGGTGATGATTTAGGGCATGGCCAGGCAGAGATTGCTTTCTTCAAAGCCTTAAACGGCTTAAAGATGATATTAATTTTAGCAATTATTAAGCTCTCATTCCATGGAGATTATGTTGCTGGTGGCCCTGCTAGGTAGGCGTTATTATTTCTGTTTTACGGAGGAGGAAACGGGAACATGGAGGTGAAGTAATGCATCCCCGCCAACCAACGGGGGAACGTCAGAGCCGCGATTCAGACGTGGGTCGAGCAGTTCCAGAGCCCATGCCCTGGATGCAATGTCAGTAATGATATCTGTGACCTTGAGCATGGACTCTGCTTTTGCCCTGGTGGGTCTGGGTGGAGATGCATTTCATTTGATCTTGCTGGAGAAATTTCCAGTCTTCTCAACTCTTGGAAAATAGGAGACTTGGAACTTCAGAGCCATATCCTGAGGGCATATCTCCCGGTCTGCTGAATTTTTAAAAAGAGGCTTTACTCTATGGCGGGCTTTCTTGTCTGGAGATCAGAGGCAGATGGCGGCTTGCAGAATCAGCCCCTGTTCCGGTTCTCTCCCACCCCTCCTGAAACTCAGGTGCTCTTTGAAGTCTCTTGTCATCTGTCAAGGAGTGTGTGCATCTGCAGTCAGAGTCGATGGCCAGGCTGAGTGGGCGGGTGTCCTTTAGAGGCCATGCCCCATATAGCATTTCTGTTCACCATCCTGGGGAGCCCTGGGGAAGTGGAGATGGCCATTTAAGAAAGGTTGCTCTCAGGAGGGAAGGAGTAGAAGGAGGAAGGGAGTTGGTCATAGGGGCTGGTCTGGTCTAGGCTACCACATCTTTGTCTTGCCTGGGTTAGAAGTCCAGGTCTGTGTGTCAGACAGAATCTGTCATCTGTCTTGGCTTTGCCTTTTAGAAACCTGGAATTCAGTACACACATATGTGTAATTTCTAACTAGGCTGTTGGTGGAGGGCAGGTGCTGGCATCTGATTGCCTGGGTTAACCTTGATCCCTGATCAGCTTTGGGACCTGAACCACTTTACTCTGAGTAGGGTCAGCTACGTAATTTGTAGGGTTCCCTGTAGAGTGCACATGTGGGCCCCTTGGTTTGAAATTTATCAAGGACTTTATGTTTGTGACCAAAGAACATTGAATCAAGAATGGAACCTAGGCTTGGGGATGTGCATGATCACACAGGTTGTACTAGAAGCCTGAGGCTGCATAGTCATGGCCCAACATAAGATATGGGGCTGGACTTTATTCTGTGGCTTTGGCTGCTTGTGACTTGGGGCCTTCGTGTCCTTTGCCAAGCCCAGATGCCTTTTCTGAGGGAGCAAGAAGTTTCTCACCAGATACATAACCTCTACTGGTTCAGACATCTGCCCTTGAGGGGTATGTGTGGGACCCCGGGGGAGCCCTACCCTGCCTTGCATCTGCTAAGCTGTGGACCAGGAGGATAGACGATAGAGACTGTCCTTGCTGCATTGGTTTTCCACACCCTGGTGCTGGGGATGGAACTCAGGGCCTCACACATGCGAGGCTAGTACTCTGCCACTGAGCTACATCCCCAGCCAGTGTTTGCTTTTTATTTGCTGCAATATGTTCAAATCAGTTATCAACTTTCGAGCATTTCACCTCTGAGTATTTTACTATGCCTCTGGAATATGAGGATACTTTCTTATCTGTGCACTATACCTTTGAGGTATGGTTTTTAAAGGGAAGTTTAGTGATGTGTGGTCAGGAGATAAAGTAATTTATTTGCTAGGATGAAAGGCTGCTATTCAAATTAAAATGCCATTTGCTTGTTTATATTTAATTTCCTTGCCATTCATAGGAGGCAGTGGCCCATGATTTTGATAAGAATGATCCTCCGACATCTGCCCCACTGACTCAATGGGCAGGATAAAGACTACTTCCCAGGGGAGTCTCTGGCTCTCATTTCCTTTGCTGAAGTCTCCTCTTTCTTATGCCTAAACTATCCTTAAGGCTTACTGAGTTGTCTCCTACCCTCTGGAATAATAATTTCCCCAGTTTGACTCCCCTAACAATGGGAGATCTCTTGAAAATCTATCCTGAATCTTGCCCTTCCCTTACTTAAAAACTTTAAAAACTTCTGCATTGTCTATGGTGGAGGTTGACTGCCACCTCTTTCTGAATGACCCATAATCTAAGAATAGTTTATGTGTCTTTAAATGGTTGGAAGAAACCAAAAGAAGAATACTATCTTTTGACACATGAACAAGATGAAAAATTCATATCCCAGGGTCCATAAATAAAATTTTATTGGAACACAGCCATAGACATTCAATTATATATCTTTTGTGGTTGCTTTCACACTGCATTGGAAGAGTTGGGTAGTTGTCACAAATCATTACAGAAAAGTTTTTGATGCCTGAACTGTGGTATAAAATTTAGGATTTTTGGACTGGCATTCAAGGCCCTTTAACCCTGATGCCAAGTTTCCTTTTTAATGCCACCTGGTTTCAATTGCTCTATACATTCTTCATGCCCAACTGTTATGAGATCCTTTATGAGATCATTCCACTGGCTGGTTCTGGTTCCTTTTCTTTGAATCCTTACCCCTGGCTTTGCTAGAGGTCACTGACTCATTCCTGCAGAAATCACCACCTCCAGAGGCCTTCCTGTCTTCTATTTTCTTCCAGCCTCTCTGATTTTGTGGCTTGTTGTGGTTTTAATCTAAATTGTCTCCTCAAAGTCTAATGTTTTCAGAAGTGGGGTTTTTGGAAGGAGATTGGATGAAGCTGCTCTATACTCATCAGTGGATTGATCCATTGATGAGTTCATAGCTGGATGTGCTGTTAGGAGGTGGGGCCTGGTTGGAGGTGTGTCACTGTGGACTTTACTTGGAAAGATGTATTTTTGTTTCCAGCTACTCCTTTCTATCTCAGTTTCCTGGCTTAAATGGTTGAGCAACTTTCATCCACTGTGCCTTAACACTATCCCATTTCTGCCTGAGAGTCAGCCAGCCATACATAGATGGAACCCTTTAAAATCATGAGGAAAAAAAAAATCAAACCAAAAAACCAAAAACCTTCTCTTTTAAGCAGTGGATATTTGGTATTTTATTCCAGTGACAGAAAAGTGACTGATACAGAAAATTGGTATGAAGAAGTTGGATTGTTGCTGTGACTGTACATGACCACATAGTTCAGAAGCCTTTGGAACTGGTTTGTGGAAGAAATTTGGAAAGTTTTGGGGAAAACTAGGCTGGTAAAAGCCTAGAAAGCTATTGCTAGCCTGATAGGAGATTTTGGTTGGAACTCAGACTGACTTGAGTGCTAATAGAAATGTGGACAGTAAAGGCCAGGCTTATGAGGTTTCAGATAGAAAGGATAACTGTACTGGAAACTGGACTAGAGGCCAAGTGTATTTCCTTTTGACAAAGAATTTTGTTTCCATTTTGCTCATGTCCTAAGACTTTGTATGAGACAGCATTTAAGGATGGTGGACCAGTTGATCTAGCAAAGGAAATTTCAAGGCTCAGGTGATGGCATGGGTACTGCTGGGTGCTTTCAGCCAAACTTGTAGGGAGAATCAGGGGTGAAAAGCAGAACAGAAAAATTTGAAAAACTCTTTGGGCCAAAGGAAGTGTGGCTGCTGAAGAGATTAGTGCCATTAAAAAGAAACTAAGTACTTTGTACAGGGACTAGATGCTTTGAGGATATCTAAGGAATCAGTAAGACCCTGTCCATTATAGGTTCAAAGGTACAGAAGTATAACTCTTTCATTCGAGATTAGAGCTCTTGGATCTGTTGTTCAAGAAGAACCATATAAGAAATTGATTCCCCAGAATTCATTTCCCTGTGCTCAGCCATTCAGGCACTCAGAGGCTGCTACTGCCATGATCCAAGAGACCCTCGGTAGTGCCTTTCTGGTGGCTGACGTTTGCATTCTCCATGTGATACTGGTTTCACCAGCATGCAGCATGCAAGAGTTGTGGGGTCATGGAAGTTTCCACCCAGATTTCAAAGAAAGGCCTGAGAGACCAGGCAAGAAGCCTCTGAAAGGGCGGGGAATGGAGCTCTGGGAATGAGGCTGAAAGTGCAGTAGGGACATCAGTGAATTGAAGATGCCAGGGATATGAAACACCTGCTGAACATCTGCAGGTTGTAATCAGGGCCAGCCCAAGAGAGAGGCAATGTGAATTACAATTAGTAAGGCCATAGGGGTGGGGCTCTCCAAAACTCTCTGGAACTTACATCCTACTATGTTGTGGGAGCTACAGGATTTAATGCTTGCCCTACTGGATTTCAGTCTTCTTTTGGTCAGATTGTTTTCTATTTCTTCATTCCTCCCTTTCAGAATGGGAATGTTTGCCCTGTACTGTTGTAGCTGGGCATTATGTAACTTGTTTCTTATTTTTATAGACGTTCACATCTAAAAGTTTTCCTTAAGTCTCAGAAAAGAGTTTGACCTGGACTTTTGAAAAATTGCTGAAACTGTTGAGACTTTGGGGAAGGAATTACTGCATCTCTGATTGTGCTTGGGATAGTTAAATCATGTTAGATAGGATTGTAAACTTACTATTGTGTTTATTTGGAGATTGAGTATGATTTAAGGAGATATATTTGGGTACGGCGTTGATAAGGGGATAGATTGTGACTGTTAATGATATACATATGTCAGTTTGATGGAATTAAAAAAATCAGCAGATTAGTTAAGCACACTTTTGGTTATGTCTGGGTGAGTCATGGAGGAGCAGCCTTGGGGGTCTTTTTCTAGTCCCTCACCCCTTCCTCTCTGGCACGGATCCCCAGCTCTGCTTCCTTGCCGCCACAAACTAAGCATCTTTTATGTGCTACATCCTTCCTCCATGATGTTCCAGTTTTTCAGCCAGCTGATCATGGACTGAATTTTCTGAAACCTGTAGTCAAATCAAACCTCTCCTCATTTAAGGTTTTGGATAGTGTGTCTCAGCATCAGGAAAGCTGACAAATGTGTTTCTTCCAGTTTGGGTAGGAAAAAGAGGGGGGAAGCTCAGAGATTCCTAGAGTCTGGCACCTAGATACTTGGCCCAGAGGAAGGACAGCAAGGACCAAGATGGCTCACCTGGCCTGCAGATCCTGACTGAGTACCTGGTATCTACCAGTTGCTTGCTCTAGAGAATACCTTAGATGCAGGCTCTGTTCCTAGGGGCCTCATCCCTCAGAGGGGGAGAAAGACATTGAGTCCACATGTTAATTAATGTGTGTGTAGCAGAGGGTGTGTTTCTAGCCCTCACCAGTGCTCTGGAAATGGTGGAGGATGTGGGGGAGGGTGTTGTCCAGATCAGGAGGCCAGGGAGGCTTCTGAGGTGGTGATACCTGAGGCTTGAGTGAGGTAATGTGGAAGATGGCCAGTCAGAAGCTGTGGAGTGGGAGGAGAAAGTGGAATCTGTTTACATTTCCTTTTAACCTCAGGAAGAAGTATCTTCTCTCTTCCCTGAGGCGTTAGCACCAGTGACCTGAGAAGTAACACCACACTGTCAGGTTGGAGTCCTCCCTCATAGGTGGGGTGCACAGTCCCCTGGAACCTTCCTAGAGCCTACTGGTCTTTGATCCCAACCTCAGGGCTTAGCCAGCGGCTCCTTTTTGAGGTCTATGAGATGGTTGAGGTTTTGGAGCTGAGCGGTGCTTCCACAATGTCCTGTATGACCTTATTATTTCAAGAACCAAAAGGAAAACCCAGAACAGTAGAGCTGCTTGGTTACTGGGCCAATCTGAGACAGAGCCAAGATTGAAATCTTGGTCGTGTGACCCCCCCCAACCCCCCACCCAGAGATTTTATTGGGGGATACCAGGAGGAGTAGGTTGCCAGAGCTGAGAAGGTCCCTAAAGGCTATGGGAAGCCCTCATGGAGCCACAGTCACCCCAGAGAAAGGCTACTGGCCAGCTTGAGGTGCCTCCATTTGCTGCACTTGTTCAAGCCATTGTCCAAAGTTACTCAATCTCTCTGTCCTTCAGTTTTCTCAACTTTGAAATGGAATTCCTTATATCTACCTAATCAGGCTGCTGTGAGGATGACATGCATGCAATTTTTTAATGTATCTGTAATTCACATGTATTTATGTACCTATAATTTAGAATAGCCTGATATATTAGGTCATATGTCTTGCTTACTTGTGTATGAAGTAGCATGAGGATGGCTTCTGCCACACCCTAACCAGAGGTGTCCTGTCCTCCATGAGATATGGGATCTTGGGAGAAGGCTGAGTCTAGGTCCCTTCCAGCCCTGGATGAGGCAGGGCTTGGGCACAGTTAGCAGAGTAGGTTGTGCAATGTGGGGCTCAGTTTCAGCTGTGTTCATTCCTGCTGGGCATACAGCTTCACTTCTGTAAATCTCTTCCTTCCTCTGAGAATGGGGCATTGGGACACTGAGGGTTTCATGGAATCCTGGTGGGGATTCACTGAGCTGGTACCAGCAGAGCCCTTCACACAGTGCCACACAGTCACAATTGTTCTTGCTGCTAGTCTTGGATGATGTTGGCAGGTCACTAACGTCCCAGGTTTGGTGTGATTCTCTGGCCTGAAAGATGGGACCAGTACCTTGCAGGATATAGGGCTGGTTGTGCCAAGATGCCAGCCTAAAACTGCCTTCCTCCTTTGTGGTCTCTTCTTCTAGCTGTTCATTCCATTCCCCTTGGAATTCTGTTGCAGTGCTGATTGATCCCTGGTTCTCTGTCATTGTGCCCAATTGGGCTCTGAGCATTAAGAACCACACACAGTACATGGTGGGCACTTGGAAAGGACATCCCCATGGAGAGTTTTCTGGGTCATGATGTGGGAAGAATGAAAGGAATGGGGGACTGTTTGCCTTGTATAGAAGAGCGGCCGGGAGATGGAGATACAGACAAAGCTCTTGGGAGAGGAATGTAGTTACTGTCCCTTGTGGCTTAGAATAAGAGTGTTACAGCGGAAGTTGTAAGGGGGCCAGATCCCTGCTAGGGGAGGGCTAGTTGCCTGGTCTTGGGGCTGCTTGCAGTGGGAGGCCATGCAAGGAACTTGGGGGTCCTGCTTCTGAAAGTGTGATTGGTACAGTCCCAGTCCAGACTTCCTGGCCCAAGTCTGAGTGCTGCACACGCAGAGCTATTGCAGAGCATGCTTCTCCAGCTAGGAACCATGCTCCTCAGCCCATAGTGGAGAAAACTGAGGCTTGTATCAGGGCCTCGAATACTGCTTTTCAGAGTTCTGGTTCTGTCTCTAGACCAGACCTGGGAGCCTGTTAGAAACGGAAACTCTCAGGCCCCACCAGAGCTGGGAGATTACCAAGCAGGAGCTAGAGACCCTGTTCTTATCAGTAGGGCACATTGGAATCACAGGGAGAGATATAAGGCAAGTGCCTGAGTGGAACCAAAGGACCTCTGGGTATGGCAGGGACACTGGAAACCTCCTAAGCTCCCAGTGATGCTAACATGCATCATAGGATTGAGAACCAGCATCTAGGGCCAGGTGCTAAGCCTCAGTTTTCTCAGTGCAATTAGATAGACTCACCTGCCTGCCAGAGAAAGGCAAGGACTTTAGAGAGCAGCATCATTTAGCTCCCTGGGTCCTGGAGAAGCACACAGGGAAGCGGGATTCAGTGTGTTCCAGGAGGGGCATTGGCGATTTCTGCCCTGGGGAAGCCAGATTCGGTAGCTCCTGAGGCCTCAGTGGAGAATCACAAGGCTACGATTCCAAGTACTAGTGCTGTAAAGAGGACACCTGGTTTGGTGCAATCACCCTGCTCTGGAAAAGGAAATCGCTGGGGCTTCAGGAGCCCAGCTCAGACCTTCTTCTCCTCTTATGCTTTTCACCCTCTGGTATCAGTGCCCAGTTCTGGGGTGCATGTTTTGTGGTGCTTTTTCTCTGCAGCATGTCAGGCTCCCTTGGATTAGAATGGGAGTGGGGGAGCTGTTGAGGAACTAGCCTTGCTCTGCATACTGGTGGTGGGGGCAAGAACGAGGTTTAGAGAAATATTTACCCAAAGTAATCCCTTTGCTATGCCACTGCCCATCTCCCAGGAAGCTGGGTAACAAACATAGAGTTCTGGTCATCATTTATTGAGGGGACAAGCTGAGCCTTGCAAGGGCTAGGAAGAAGTGGTGGTGTGGTCTCCAGTCCCAGCTTCTGAGAGAAGCTCTGACTGCCGAGCGGTGAGCTGCATGTATGTCATGTGCTGCATTCAGAAGCCTCCAGAAACACCAGGTGTGGAAAGCAATCATGATTTTATCTTAGCATCTAAATTATATGGCACCATTCTAAGTATGACCTCATGTAACCCTCATGGCCGCTGTAGGAGGCAGGTGTCAACATTTCTTCAGTTCTACATCAGCAGTTGTCTCTTGGGATCCTGTGACCATCAACTTCTGCATTTCACAAATGTGGCAGCTAAAGTCCAGAGATTTGGTAGGAGTCTCAGTGGTCGTAGTCAGTGAGTGGCAGAGACAAATAAGTCAGGTCATAATCACTAAAAGACAGTCTGAGGAAAAAATAAAAAAGTTTTGTGAAATCTTTGCTTCATTTTTGGCCTGGGATGGCTTTAATACAGAGTGTCTGGATTGTGCAAAACCAGGAAAAAACCATTCTCAGGATATTTGTGTTGAAAAGATTCAGAAGAAACCACCCAGCACAGTAAACTTGAAACTTTTTAGACCATGTCCTGTGGTGTGTTCATGTATATGCATATAATATGCTAGAGTTTATACACACAACCTCTCTCCTAAAAATGAAAGTTCATGAAACAGTCGTTATTCTTACCATATGAGATGCAGCTTGAGATAGGCTTTTAAAAATTATTACTATTTTATTAAAAAGGATGTTATAAAGGATGCAAATGGACAGTCAGATGAAGAGGTGGTGGACGGGGTGAGCAGGGAAGGTCCTGGATTTGGGGTGCAGAGGGATTCCATTCCATTCCATTCCACTCCACTCCACTCCACTCCACTCCACTCCACTCCACTCCACTCCACTCCATTCCATTCCATTCCATTCCATTCCATCCTATTCCATTTTCTAAAATAAATACTGCTTACAACTCATTCAGTAGACTTCATGATTACCTGGTGAGCCAAGGCCACCGTTGCAAACTGCTGGTGTGGTCCAGCTCTCTCAGGTTGCAGAGGAGGAAGCTGAGATTGGGGATCACATTACACATCTCTTGGTCATAAATCGGAGACTAAATGCATGGATTTTCCCTCCCCTGCCCCTGTCATTTCTCCTGAGACTTTGCGCAGTCTTACAGGGTCATTGTTGACCTGCTCTGTGGTCCATGGAGCAGGCTCCGCACTTCCTCCCTCTGCCCATTCCATGAACACAGAGCACCCTGTGACCCCTGGCCTGGTCAGTCTCTCTCTCTGACCATCATTCAGTCTAGGGCCTCTCTTCCTTTTTGATCACTGTTCTTTTCTGCCTCTTTTGAGAATCAGAGTATGGATTTTAAGGCTGAATCCCAAGGAGTTTTGGGGCTGATGGATTTAAGTATTTTGAGCATTGATGCGTTTATCTGAGTTCATATCACCTTGTTCCCAATTCTGAAATCTCCCAATCTCCGAAAAGTGACACTTTTTCTTAATTCTTGCCTGGAACTGACTGACATGAGGCCATTTATAATTTTCCTTCATCCTGCGTATTCTGCGGCACTGTAGAAATGTCACTGTGTTCGGCTGTGATGCTCAGCTCAGACCTCATAGGTTAACCTGGTTAATTTCCTAAGATCTGAAACAACTGGAATTGTAAAATGCATCTGGACTCAAAGATTCTGGGTCAGTGACTGTAGACACCTTTGAAGTGTGTGCGAATGTGTTACTGGTTAATCAATGAATATCTTTTTGGAAATAGTGATAGGTAATAGAAAAGACTGAGGATCAGTTATCAGAAAGTTCATTGTTAATGTCTATAAAATGAATCTCTGGGGCATTCTGTGAAGATGAAAAAAATGATGGCTATGACTTCGGAAATTCTGACAGTCTGTATCTGTGTAAGGTGTTGGGTGCGACCTGGTTTCTTTAAAAATTCTGCATTATTTCTAATCAGATGTTCATTGGCAGATTTTACTGAGTTCCACATCGTGTGCCTGTAGGGAGACAGGGTAGTGCTCATTTTTGCTATGCCATGGATGACGACTAACCCAGAAAAGTACAAAGGCAGAGAAATGTCTTGGCAGTCTTTGTAGATTATTTCCCCAGCTCCTCTGATCTGTTTTAATATGTCTTTTCTTCTTTGTTCTTCCTTCTTCATAATATTTCAGATGCCCCTTAATCAGATCTGCTGACTACATACTGTTATGCACTTTTCTTGACTACCATTAGCCTCATGGGTCATTAAAGCCTCCCTACTGGTGATTCTTTTCTTTCCTAATAAAGGCTTCAAAATTTCAAAGGTTTGAAAGTATCTGTCTTAGGAGGCTTGGAGAACTCTGGGATCTTGAGACTACAAAAATCTCGCTTTAAATTAGGCACAGGAAAGGCCCAAGTCTAGGCCCTGAGAGATTCTCTGAAAGGTCTGGAGAAATCAGATTGAGGAGCTGTCAGGCTTTATGGTAGCACTGAAAGTATGGCATTGATCCACACTCAGGGAGCCTGCCCTTGGGCCCTGACTGGGTGGGATTGGAAATGCGATTGCTATAGAAAACTGCTCTCTGTTCCCCAGGTGTCTGCAGGAAGGATGAGGGAGAAAGAAGACAAGGGGTTCCATCTGCTTTGGCTCTGGCTTGGGGCTGGGAGGCCAGAGCAATGTCTCTTAGGAGATTTTGTCATAGGTTTGTCCTAGATGGGCACTGGCTGGATGACCTGGGAAACTTGAAGCTGTGAACTTTTTGAGGGGGTTTGTAGCATCCCAGAGTGCCAGTGTCAAAAGTGAATTCACTCTGGAGGGGCACATTACCACAAACCTGGAAGCATTCTTGTAGGTAAAACCTAGTCACGCAGACATGAGTGGCTCCCAAATTGTAAGCCACGTGAGGAGAGTAGTCACCATGGGCCAAAGTCAGCAGAAACAGCTGATGGGGTTTGCCGCCCCAGGTTTCAGATGTGTGGCTGGTTGGGTGATACAGTGCATTCGGAATAGGCAGAAAATGTGAGGAAAAAATGCAAAACTGGTTAAAAAAAATCCATGGAGATATGAAGAAAAACAAAAGAAATTCCTTAAATGAAAAATATAATAATTGAAACTGAAGCTGTATCTTTCAGCAATTGGCATATATTTTTACGGGTAATTTTTATCAGAAATATCAGCAATCCTGAATAACATTATGTCAGAAACAATATTTTTAGTTCAATGCTTTATACAGTTTTACAGGATTAAATGTGCCATAAAGTTTTGGAAAGAAAACAAATGTTGAGGCCAGGCAGACCTAGTCCGGATTTAGAGATTGTGCAACCATAGGTTACACTGTTTTCTTTTGAATAATCTGACTTCACCAATTTGTTCTGAGGGGTTCCATTATGTACAAGCTTTTTTTTTTTGATCTGTATTGGAGCTTGAGCCCAGGGCTTTAAACATGCTAGGCAATGTTCTCTCACTGAGCTACATCTCCAGTCCTTTATTCCCTGCTCTTCCCTCCCTCCTTCCCTCTTTTTACCTTTTCTCCCTTTCTCCCTTCCTGTCTTTCTTTTCAGATGACTGCCTTTCTCCTTTCTTTTTCTTTCTTTCTTTCCTATTGGAGAACAAATCTTGCTAAGTTTCCCAGGCTGGCCTTGTGGTCTTCCTGCCTCAGTTTCCAAGTAGCCGGGTTTATAGGCAGGTGCCAGTGTCCCTAGCTAATTATGTAGTTTTGAACAGGTCCTGGCTTGCCCTTTTCCCTCCACTTCTCTTGATTTTGGGAATTAAATGGTTTCCCTTACCTTCTTCTCCCTTAAGCGGGGTCCTACCATTTCTCATTTAATTAAATTAACTCCTCAGATGAATAAAGGAAATATGTTCATGATTGCTGATCATTCCTCCCGAGACCAGTGCATGCCCAAGAATTACTCATATTTATCTGGAGCCAATGAAAGAGCCTGGCCATGGAAAAGCAGGCCACCAGCCAGAGTCAACGTTGGACAGCCAGCCTCTGGCTGTGTCTCCCATCCCTGGCTGGTGATGGATGGCAGGGTTCTGATTTTCAGAGGGGCCTGAGTGTGGTTAACATGGTGACAGACACGGATCTTAGCCGGGCACAGCCTGCAAATTCCAATTAATCTGATCCAACCCTTGGGAAATCTGCTTTGCATTGAGCTTGAACTCCACGTGAGAGTCCATCGCCCAGTCTCTTACGTGGCACTGCAAGCATTCTATCCCTGTCCCCTTGGTCAACCCTTCTAGGGGGCAAGATCTGCCAGGGCTGTCCAAGGGCCTGAACTCCCTGAGGCAGGTTGGGGGAATGGAAAGGACCAGAGCAGAAATAGCCACAGGCTGGACCTTTCTGCCTCCCTCTTTCCTTTCCTTCTGTCTTCCTCCTAGTAGTACATGTCTTCCATAGTACAGAAATGTAAGATCATTTATTTATTTATTTATTTATTTCACTCCACAAAATGAATCCAGTGAGAATTTGGGGACTAGACCTCTCCTTGGCTTGCCTGGACCCAGGACAAAGTTTGCTGCCTAGCAGATTTTGGGAAGCAATCAAATGGAATTGTCCTGGGCATCAGAATACTTTCTGACCCTTTCCTGTGTGGATCCAAGTTATGACAGCGGAATTACACGCCGGAAGGGAAGCGGCAGTTCTGAACAGCGCCCTCCTCCGGGAGGAAGTAGCAGCTTCCTCCCTCCTGGTGACAGTGCTCAGCCTGCAGGGACCTTCCTACCCAGCTCAGCCTTGGAGCGAGCGTGATCAGGCCTGCAGATGACGTCATTGGCCTTCCGGGGGACAGCTGCAGCCAGCAGCAGGACACGCTGGACATGCCAGTGGTAACTGGAGATCTTATTTTCAAATGCCCCACAGCATTCGTGCGTGGCAAGAAGCGCTTCTGAGGGAGGACTTTTCAGGTGTCTGCCCTGGTCCGGCAGCATCCCTGGGAGATTTGAAGGGAGATCTTAAGCCACCCTCCTCCTTCCCTGGGCCAGGGCTTCTGGAGATGGCTGGGGGGACATTCCCAGAGGGCTGCAGCTTTCTGTCAATGTTTTTTTTTTTTTTTTTTTTTTTTTTTGGTTACTGGGAATTGAACCCAGAGCTTTTGCACTACATTACCAGCCCTTTTCTATTTTGAGATAGGGTCTTTAAATTGCTAGATTGCCCAGGGTGGATTTGAATTTGTGATACCCCCCCAACTCAGCCTCCAAGAGTGCTGGGATTATAGGTGTGCACCACCACCATCCGGAGGGTACATTCCTAGGCAGTCATTCTAAAGGCCCCTTTCTGTTATTCTATTACAAAATGTTTTTTCCCCTCACTTACCTATTATTGCTGCCTCCTGCTGCCTGTGTATCAGGTGAATAGAAGAGAAATGAAAGAGGAAGAAACAAAGAAAAGTTTTAGGGAAGAAAATGTTCCATGGGGGTACAGACATTGCCATTGTGTATCTGAAGGTCCTCACAGGGGATGAGACATCAGCCTGCTCTGTGTCCCTGCTGAGACACGTAGGGACCTGGGAATTCCTTGGGGGTGGGCAGGGGAGGGAGGCTCACATTTATACACCAGCTGTGGGGCAGGCCTAGTGCTGGGCTGTTACCCCTCGGGATATCAAGGCTGTTTATGCCTGGGAGACAGCCTTTAACCTAGTACCCATCCTAGCTACCACTCGCTGACCACTAACCCCAGAAAAGTACTAGGCGCTGGGCCAGATTGACCCATCCAGTTCCCACAAGTGCCTTCTTGGGTGGTGTCTTTCAGACTGGTGAGGAGCTTCCTGTTTTTGCGGTGCTAGGTCTGGACCCAGGGTCTCACGCGTACCATGCTAGGCAAGCCTTCGCCACTAAACCACATTCCATCTGACCCCTTCTCACTGTGGGTTCAACCCCCAGCGTTTTCTTCTACACTTTTCCTGTGCTTTCTTTCCATCATTGTCTTCAGTGACACCTTAGCATTGCCTCTGAAAACTGCTGAAAGGATGCATTTTGGGGAAAATGTACTGAGAAATGAAGCTGTCTCTCTGCCTCCCTGCCTGGCTCCTTCTCCTGGTGGTGTCCATACGTTTAAGGGAGAGTTTACTACCCGGGAACATTGGAGTCATTATTTAAAAATGGACTGGCTCAGCCTGGAGGAACCTGGGAAGGGGAAAATGATGGCTTATGCAGGCTCATGCTGGGCATGGGGCAGGAGGATTGGGGGACACTTGAGTTCTGGTCTCAAGTGGACAGACCCCAAGGGTGGCCTCTGGTGAGCTCCTGGAGCACAATTCGGCCTCTCTCACCATCTGCCTGAATTATTGCGCCTGCTTCACTCCCTTCTTCAGGCTGTCCCACACGCAGCTGCTGGATTAATCTCCCAAAATACTGATTTCATGATGTCACTCCCTGCTCTGAACTCCCTTTGCTCTGCTGTGCTCAGAAGTCACAGCTCCTGTCACTCAAAGTCTCTGCCATCTGACCTCCCTCCCTTGTGACCCCCATGATTCCCAGTCTCCCCCATACCCGGAAGTCTAAAGTGCACTCTGTACCGGCCTTCCCAACACATTTCTTTCCATCTGTGTCTGGGGTTCCCTTCCCTCTAGTTGCCCAAGTTCCTTGTTTGCTTGGGACTCAATCACTCCACTTTCAGCTGTTATGAAGCAGCTGGGTACCAGGAATGGGCTAGGAAAACAGAGACCAGCATGGCAGATCTCTCGTCCTTGACTCTCAGCCTTGGAAAAGGGGCATGTGTGAAAGAAGCTTTGAGCAGTGCCACTCCAGCCTTGCACAAAGCCTTCCTCTTCCAGGCAGCCTTTCCAGATTGCTCCGGCACTGTGAACTTCCTCTTTTCTGAAGCCCTGTGGGCCATCATCTCTGTTCTTCTCTTTTAGTTTCTTGTTTTTTGCCTCATATAACCCAGCTACTTTTATTGCCAATATCTCTTAGATTTCGCCCCAAGAAACATGCCACACTGCCTAGTAATGCACCATGCGCCTGATAATAGGAATCCATTTGTATATGGAGCCCTGAGTACAAAGCCCGTTCACATTCGCCATTCCTTTTACTCCCCATAACAACTCTGTGGAAGAGGCAGGACAAATATGAGCCTCAGTTTGCAGAGTGGTGAGTGACCTGCTCATGGGCACATAGTTCCCAAGTGGCAGGGTCTGAGTGTGGCATGGGTCACGCTGAGAGTATGCCACTGGCCCAGAGAAGGGTGGATGGATGGAGGCCCACCCTGTGAACTCACCCTGGCCTCTGTGTGGAAGGAATGTGTATAGGGTGGGGGGAGGAGCTTGTGGTTGCAGTGCAGGTGACTCCCTAGTGTCAAGGGAGGGACATGGGCATTTTGGGGCTGCTTGGATGAGGGTGATTTGTAACCCTGATTCTCTTGTGCAGGCACTCTACCCCTGCTCTTCCTCCCTGACACTGGGGACAGCTGGTTGGGTGACAGTAGTGTAGGGGCTGAAGTAGGAAAAAAAGGTATATGGGAAGAGAACCAAGGCTGGGGACCATGAAGGTACCTGTAGTTTCTCCCTGGAGTAGCAGGGGCTCTTGGTGGGATCGAAGTCAATCATAGACATGGTTTCCTTATTCCCGAGACAGGAGCGAGAGCTTCAGGCTCACCTCCTGTTTACTAATTTCAGAGTTCTATGCCATTCTTACAGTGTTAGTAAGATCGTGCACAGTGCGCAGAAAGTGGAGTTCCAGCTCCCTCTCACCCTGCCTGTTGAATTTCACCTCTGCAACCACAGTAAATGTGCTGCCCTGTGAACGCTAGCTGGTTGAGACACTTGGGCTTTTGAAACTCTGCTATCTGAGTTACCTATGTGACTTTTTTTTTTTGGAATCTTACCTTGCTTTAACAAGAACAAAGTGTGTTTTTTTTCAGCCTGGGCATGAATCAAAAATAGTTGAAATTTTTTGTTGTTGTTGCTCGTTTAAAAATAAAAAGTCACCTTTGGGCTGAGATTAAGAATGGAAAATTTCAGGGCATAAGAGTAATTTTTTCCCCATCTGTCCTGGGCAAGGGATGAGAGGCATTCTGATGGAAAGCTGTGTGTAAGCTTCAACCACAAGTCCCACGACTGTTGCCTTGTGGTAACTCCTGGGTTAGGATGTCCTCAGCAAAGGCTTTTTGCGTCCCTCCTGGCAAGGCAGAGTGTGCAGGGTACAGGGAGAGGGGTGTAATTGACCAAAAGAAAATGATTGGAAGGCAAAGTGGGGAGGTGATTAAAATTAAACCAAGTCTTCTACCAGGGTGGCTTTGTCACACAAAGTGACCAACCATAAAGGCTCTAGATTGGGTAGTGACCAATGTCCAAAAAGAAGGAAGGACCTTGGGAAGTGAGAATGTAGATGGGGATTCCTTGGGGTTTTCATCAGGAAAAAGAAAAAAATCCGGACAGCCTGTTACTGTTGCTGTGAACTTTGAAGGGCATTATGTAAAATTTTGTTTGTTTGCCATCCTCTGGTTTTGCAGTTCAATATTATTAAGGTTTGAAGAAACTGTTTTCTGTATGTCGGTTTTACTGTTTCTGACAGCAGCTTCCGAGGAAGCCTACATTTGTGCAACAGACGGCCTCGGCTGTTAATTCTAAATTTAGAAGCCACCTCCGTCGGATGCTGAAATCAGTCACACAAAATTCAGGTGCTTGCTCGAAGGATCTGAATACCCATAAGATGGGTAAATCCCTGGTGGAATTTAGGCAGCCGACCCTGTCTCTTAGGATGCTGGGGTTGGCAGAGGGCGGCAGAGCAGTGATGGGCTTGCCTTAAACAAGGGCACCAGTGTATTTATGGACCAGAATCAGCATGAATGGAGGAAGTACAGATAGTCACTAATAGGTCCCAAAGCTTTTTACTGGGGCTTTTTGGTGTCTGAGTTGTCATCTTGATTCTGTCCCTTTCTAGCTGTTTGTCCTTGGGTACCATTCTTTGCACAGTGGCCTTGGTTTCTCTGTCCATAAAATGAGGCCATATATGTATATATGAAGGTATATATGTATAGATCATATAGAGTATAGATATGGGCCATTTCCTGACTCCAGACTTTGTGGTTAATACAGACATTCAAAGTTGCCACTAAGAGCTTTAGTTCTCTCTTATCTGGGCTGTGTGTAGGGGCCAAAATTGATAACACCTTGAAAAACTTCTCTGCCAGCTCAGACAGACATTGCCCTAACTTCTTTGCATCTCCTCCTCATCCATCCTTCTCTGAAGACCCCTTGGGCCTCCTCAGAAGCAGCTAGGACAGCCGACAGCCTTAACATCTGTCAACCAGAGTCTCCAACCCAGACTCTACACATCATCTGTTTTGAAGGTCATGGGTTTGACCTCTGGTCTTAAATGTGTTGACCATCTCCCTGGATGACAGGTGCAGCGCCTGGGTAGGGGCCACACAAATGATGTCACTTCTCTGAGATTCTGCTTTTGAACCAGAAGATGGGACTTATCACAAGCTCAGAGGGTAGGGTTGGAAGCCTGAGTTCAGGTTCCAGCCTTGTCCTTTACTGTATTAGTGGTGTGACTTTGGACAAGTCAAGTAGCTTTTCTTGCCTCAATTCATTAGTTGTCAAGAGAGGATAATACTAGCACCTGCTTTACCGAGCTGATGGGGGCGAGGATGGATGGTGGGAGTGAAGGGGGACTGGTAGTAAAAGGGTGAAAATGCGATATGCACGTGGACCAGAGCCTTAGGATGAGTGTATTTATCATGTGTCACAAACATATACTAATGAAAAAGAAGAAATAAAAAGTAAATAAATCTGAATTTACTCCTAAAATAAACCCAACTTAATTATACTATCCTCTTTATATATTAAGGAATTTGCTTGATAACATTTTATTGAAATTTTTGCATTTGTGTTCATGGGAAATATTATTCTCAGATATTTGGTGTCTTAACAATCTTGACATCACAACATTACTCAAGGAGTATTACTTCCTCTTAATATCTTGGAAGAAGTTTATTTATTATCTGAATGTAGACTTTACCAGTGATGTCTTTTGGGCCTACCTTTTCTCCTTATGGAAATGTTTTAAAATATAAATTAAATTTCTTTAATTGAGTTCTATAATAGGGTTATGCAAGTCATCTGTGTTCTCCTGAATGATCTTTAGTAATTTATGTCTCACAAGAAATGTGACCACTTCTTGCCCATTTTCAAATTCACTGAAATAAAGCTTTTCTGAAATTTCCTGAAAAGAGTCCAAATAACACATATGAAATGCAAGAGTAGAGAAAGTGCTATAGAAATGATGGCTCTGTGTGCATGCGTGTGTGTGCGTGTGTGTGTGTTATTCGTGTGTACACCTTTATCACTGGGCTTCATAACAGTGGTCCCTTGACACCTAAGATTTCCCTCCATTAATACAAGGAGTTGAGCATGTGCCTATTTTAATGGTGCTATGCACAACCTCCTAGGTAATTTAAAACACGTTTAGATTACCTATAATACCTAATGCAGTGTCAATTCTATGTAGAAAGTTGTTATAATGTCCTGTTTTGGGAATAAGGACAAGAAGGAGTCTATGTATGTTCTGCACAGGTGTGTTTGTTTTCAATCTGCAGTTGGTTGAATTCGTGGATGCTGAGTCTATGGATAGGGAGGGCTGACTATACATATCAAGTGAGATAACTTTATTCTACATCAACTGAGATGATGTGTGTCAAACCCCAAGAACAATTCTTGACAAATAGTTTTCAGTGAATGTTAGCTTTCATCAAAGCAGGTCCTATTGGGGGAAAATCATTCTATTTTTGTGTAGCTTCAGTTCATGTCTCATTCAGGATCTATACTATTTCTGATTGAAAAAAAATGGGTTTTGATACATAGTCAGGAGATATCTTTCATCTGCTCCTGTCTCTCACTAAGTACACACAGCTCCTTTCTCCATAGGCCTGTGGGGTGGTGGTACCCATGGAGGTGGGGAGCCTCCCTGCAGAGTGGAAGGAAGTGATTTTGGGGAAGAATGTTAACTCTTGAGGAAGGTTCCCTGGAGCCCACATCTCTTGTGTGTTTGGGACTGTAGGGGCTTTAGGGGAGGGAACATGGGGCAGAGACTAGGCCTTACTCTGGGAGTGGGAACCTCAGAGCAGACAATTCTCCTGATGGTGTCCTGATCAGGAGGTGTAGGCTAAGATCCGCCCTTCCTGGGAAGGTCACGGCCATTCTGGAGGCGACTTTGGGGCTGACAAAGCAACTGTTTAACTCCCAGAAAATGTGTGTCCAGAGCCAGGGCCACTGAGAAGAGAGGCCACAGGATGCATGGATCTGGAACCACCTCAGGGGAGCTCCCTGTACTTTCTCCCTGTTTTAGGTTGTCTCCAAGAGACTACTGTTAGGTCCCACCTCTTCTCAACCTGCGAGAAGTGACTCAGATGACTACCAAGTGTTGCTAGGTGACAGAGGAAGGGCTGACCAAGGACATGAAGAGTGACCAGCCTTCTGGGGCTGATGTCCTCAAGCTCAACTAACCAAGAGGCCCTTTCAGACATATGGGCTAGAGATTGTCAGGTTTCTGCCATAGTTTGGATCTTTTTTTTTTTTTTTTTTTGTGGCACCGGGGATTGGACTCACAACCTCGTGCCTGTCAGACAGGCGCTTAAGGAACTGAGCCAAACTCCCGGCCCCGGTTTTTTTGAGGTAGGGTCACACTGTGTAGCTCAGGCCGGCCTTGCACTCGAGTTGTAGCCCAAGCTGGCCTCGAACTCACAACGCTCCGCCTACCTCAGCCTCCCGAATGCTGGGATTAAAGGCGTGCACCACCACGCCCGGCTCATAGTTTGGATCTTTAATGTCACTCCTATTGGTTGATGTCTTGCTCCCTGAGTTGGTGGACACTATAAGAGGTGAGGCCTAGTGGGAAGAATTTAGCTCATTGGGAGTGACCTCAAACAGGATGGTGGGACCCCAGATCTTTCTCTTTCCTCTCTCTCATCCTGGCCATGAGGTGTGCAGTTTGCCTCTGCCATACCTCCTAGAATGATGTGCTATTTCACCACTGACCCAAAGCAATTGAGCCTATCACTCAGGAAATGAAACCTGTGAGTCTGTGATCCAGGACAAACCTCTCCTCTTTGTGCACTCATCATCTCAAGTATTTGTTGCAGTAACTGAAAGCTGACTATCACACGTTCGCAGCACAGCCCTGGAACCTGAGTGTGCACTGGTGGTTTATAGGGAAGCTGCATGAGCAGTTATGTATCTCAGGTGTGTGGACAGTGGACACTTTAAGGAAAGAAAGTCTTGTTAGAAATCATTCTTGTCTGGAAAGATTTGAGGCCCATTGGAGACTGTGCCCATTGTGAAGATCCCAGTTCCATGCTTACTTCCTTTTTTTTTTTTTTGCAGCACCGGGGATTGAACTCACAGCCTCACGCCTACCAGACAGGCACTTAAGCCACTAAGCCAAACTCCCAGCCCTGGTTTTTTGAGGCAGGGTCACACTATGTAGCTCAGGCCGGCCTTGCGCTTGTGTTGTACCCCAAACTGGCCTCGAACTCACAATGCTCTAACTACCTCAGCCTCCCGAGTGCTAGGATTAAAGGCGTGTGCCACCACGCCCGACTACCATGCTTACTTCTGAGAGTCTACTTCTTTTGCCTTCTTCCCTCTTTCATGTATATTAGCTGAGCTCTTACTTAGAATCTCAGGGCTGCAGTCTAGGCCTCACCTGAGACACAGCAGTATGCTCAACTGGTAGTGGCAACCTGTAGGGGCAAGAACTGAGCATCTCTGTTACCCACGCCAGGCCTATTGTTTCTGCCCCCTTGACTACCCACTGCTGAAGTCTGTGGCCAGTGGTCAGTTGATACCAGCTTTAATGTGGGAGCTCATGTCCTTGAAACTGGCAAGAAGCCGTGGCCTCCTCTTCCAGGGACATCTGTCAGCTGATGGGCCCAGTGCTGGGATCCAGCTGGCGAACCGTGGGCCAGAGTTCTCAGTTGCTTGGCTTTTCCACTCTCCCCTCCGCCTCCAGCAGCATCATCCTGATCAGAAGGATCTGATGAAGCAGCTCTCTGCTCTTGACTCAGCGAGGAGGGGTGTTTAGCACATTCCTGCCTCTAGAAGTCTGCACTCCAAGGGAGTTGCCACCTGGGTATCGCCTGACTCACGAGGCAAGTCCTGCCGCCCATGTTCTTTTTTAAATCAGAACTACAAACATTCCAGGAGTCATGAGCAAGTCTTGCCACCCATGTTCTTTTTTAAATCAGAACTACAAACATTCCAAGAGTCAGCTGCAATCAGGAGAAATATGACTTTTTGAGCCTTTTCTTTCACTCTCCAAGGGGATAGGAATACTACCACACAGGTTTATTGTGAAGATCGAATGGGATGGAGACCCCGAGAAAACTTGCAAATCATTCAGCTCAGTGTAAAGGAAGTAATGAAGCATGATTAATTAATATTGCCATTTTAAGCATTTGTTACTATTTGCCTACTTAGATGCCTCTTTTGCCTCGTGCAGTCTTTCTTCAAGTCTACTCCAGGATATCAGCTTACCTGCTTAGGGAGTGGTATAAAGAGGAAAAAGAAATAATTTCCAGGGAGTCTAAATTTCTTAACTTGCCAAGACATCATAAAAAATGAATAAAACACTGTGGAGGGGGATTCAGAATCTTCCAAGCCCCCCGTCTTGTTGCACATTATTACTGTTTTTCTGCATTCCCTGTTCATCTCTGCAAGCTGTAAAGAGAATGAGAATTATATTCTCTGTCACTACTCAGGAGTCCCCCATGAACCATATAAACAGTACTGAACTGCACACTTGTCTCATAAACCCAGTAGGGCTAACATTATAGACCTGTTTCTGTCCCCTCTGGCTGGCTGGGTATTTGTATTTGTCTGCACGTCCTTTATGCTGTACAGAAGATTGTACCCTCTCAGCTGGAGAATGCCCCTAGCTCATGAACCCAACATTGGAGGGCTAATTGTGAGCCTTGATTCATGGTGTTCCTGAAAGCCTTGGGGCAAGATTACACTGCCTTTTGACAGTGATTGACAGCTTTCAAGATTGAAATAATGAACCCAGAGTCCCCAATTCCCTGCATCCCACTCTGGAGGTAATTTCTTTGGGTAGCTTTCCCTACCTTCTGGAGACCCGCCTTTATGCTGCTCTGCACTCAGTGGATATCACATCCATCTCCTGCTCTTTGGCCAGAGTTAATTGCTAGTGTTCTCCAAAGGAGTTTTTTTATATTAGTCCCAATCAGCTACTGCTGCTAGAGGACCATCAGATATAACTCGAGCTCTAGTCCCATAGTGAATTCCAATCTCTGCCCTCACAGGGGCCATGGGAGGTTGGTTTGAGGCATCAGGGTTTGTTTGTGCCTGTGATTGGTGGGCTGGAGGCTGGGGCTAGGGAAATGTCCTAGGGATTTCATGTCCTGAGGGGATTTTTAGCTTATGCATTGCCTGGAGTTGGGCATGAGGTACTTGGTTGAGTGCGTTCATGCCTTGGGGAATCCATGCTCATCTTGATCCTCAATGCTGGGTGAATCCAGTGTCCTGGCTTCAACCTGATACACCATGATTATGGCTTTGAGGTGAGGGAGGAGTGTTATAGTCATTGTCTTCGTCATTGTCACTTTCACAGAGAACTCTTTAGAGGTGAGATAGTCTGTCACCCAAATTTCAACTTTTAAGCACTCCCAATAATTTTGAGAACTGTCACTTTTTGTATTACTGGGGACTGAACCCGGGCATGCTTGGTAAATACTGTACCACTGAGCTACATTTCTAGCCCCTTCTGTTTTTCTGAGACAGGGTCACACTAAGTTGTCCAAACTGGCCTTGAACTTGTGATCTTGTTGCCTCAACCTCCTGAGTAGCTGGGATTATAGGCATATACCACTACACACTGGTTTACGGTACCCATTTTAAAGAAGAAAGAAGCAGACTCAGAGAGGTAGGTGATCAGCCCATCCCCTGACAGTGAGTAGCCAAAGGGGCTTAGAACTGTGATTTGATGCCAGAACCCAAGCTCTCTGGCCACATCTGTCAACTTTGTAGATTCTTGCCAGTCCTCTTGAGAGGAAATTAGGATACCTTTGGAAGCATGCATGTTGCTATTGCTCTTTAGGGTAGCTTCACTGTTTGCCTGAGTTCATTCTCAGGTAGTGATGATCAAGGGCATAACAGCTCACTGGCTCTTACTTAGGTGATGTCAGAGCAGAGCCAGCCAGACGCTCCCAAACTTAATCAGGGTTCTTGGTTCTCCAGCACTAACTCAGTGAGGCATCTGTATGAGTGAAGGGTGTGGCGGCTACGTTGGGTCTCTGCACTGTTCTCCTTTCGTCTGTTTACTTTATCCTCCAAAGTATTTTACCATGTGTCCTGCACCAAATGGAAAATGATATTTTGAGGTTGTGGGTGTTGGAATTCTTCAAGATGCTTAGCACAGGACCCTGATGAAAGCTTCAAGAAACTCTTGGATTATTTATTTTTGTGAAATTGAACTAGTGAAATAATTGCACACCCATTTTTAAAGTTCAGTTCAGAGAGACAAGCTTAAAAAAATAGGTGGCACTGAAGTGTCAGTTTAGTAAGTAATTTTTCTTTTTCTTGTAAGCAGGAAGGTTGGCTGTTTCTTGATTCTCATTTTCAAGTTATTCTTCCAAGATCTACATTTCTGGCTTTCTTCTCCCACCTTCCTCCATAAGGTCTTCCTTCTTGGATACTCAACCTCTTAGAATGTCCAGAAATGGGTCTGGATCCTTTGAGTTTTATTTGGATTCAGATTAAGTCCCGAGGAACTCCACAGAGCCTCATGATTTTGCCATGTGGTTGCCCTGGCCTGGAGGAAGAGCCGTGTTGAGTCTTTCCCTGAAATAGACAGTTGTGTGCCACTGTGTCTCTGCTATCCAGGTCACCTCTCTAGCATGCATGTCCTTGTTTTCCTTAAATCTATTCTGTAAAAGGGCTTCTCCATCTGCTGCACTGTCCTACGATGTGTGCCTGTGTGTGTCTGCGTGTGTGGTAGTGAAGACATGGGCAGAGAAGAGGAGTACACACAGGATTCTCACTAGGAAGTGGTTTTTCTTGGTGGAAGTTCAGAAGACGTTCCTGGCAAACCAGAGTGCACCCCTTTGTGATTGCCTTCCTCACTTAATTAGTGTTTTCCACCTCTGCTAAGCCTTTAAAGCCCTGCCTGGTCCCTGAGGCTGTACCATCGTGGTTGGCTCTGTGCAACATCCACGCAGGCAGACAGCTCAGGTGTAAAGCAGGCTTTGGGGTCAGCCCCTTCCTAGATAGAGCAGGGCCTTGGCAAGCATGTGGCCTCTTCAGCCAGGGGTAAGAGCCCTTCTGTGGGCTTCTTCATTTCCAAATTGCAAATGTGATTTCTGTACCATCTCACTCTGCTTGTGAGATGAAGTAATGATACTATTTTGTTGTCCGGGGCCATCTTCAGGGAGCCTTGAATAGTTTCTCTGCTGTGTCCTATAGTGTCACCTGGGTTTTCAGAGAGTGGAAAGAGAAGACCTGCACCAGCTGTGGAAAATCTGGCCTTGGCCTGGCCCCAAGGATTTGTGGGGCCTGCTCTGAAGAGCTTGTATTGCCCTGCGGTGCTGGAACCTGTATCCACTGACAGTGACCTTGGTTAGTGGTTCCCAGTCACCCATTGGACCAACAAAATCCATCTTCCTTGGACCGGCTCAACTGGGCTATGCAGGAGTGGATTGCGGAATCCATACCAGGGTTCTGATGCTGCTCCAGGCTTGAGAACCGCTGGTTCTAGACTCCGCTGGTTTTCCAGGTGGTAAGAGAAGGGAGGGAGAAGGGAAAGGACACTTGGGAGGGACCTTCTATCCTTTTGGTTGCTTTGAGATCAGCTCCTGCCCGTGGCTTTGTGGTACCTACCCTGCTATTGTCACTGACCCTGGGCTGGAGTCAGCAGTGCATGCAGACGCTGGTGGGGCATTACCTAAGGATGCCCCTGAGACAGATCCAGATAGACCAGATAGGCTCACTGCTGAGTGACTCAGCACCTTCCCCTGGATGCCCTGGCCCACTGAGGTGCCAGGCCCTGGCTGGGTGTGCATTATGGATGAGCAGGTGGCTCACAGGTGTAGGGTTGCCTGGTAACTGCCCAGTGAGAGGCTGGCTCAATTCTTGGGCCGACGCTCACTTTGGGCCCAGTGGAGGGGAACATTTACTCCCACATATGCAGCACTGCTGCTTTCTTTACTGCAGTGGGAGAGGAGACCCAGGCTGAAGAGCCATTGATTCATGAGGGCAAGTCAGGGACACTGAAAATATTGATGGGCTGCCTTTTAAAAATGCAAGCCAAAAATAGTTTTATGGTGTCCCAAGGGGGCAAAACTTTCTTACAAAAGCATTTAGATTTCCCAATTCACCCAATAAAAAATGACACTGAGGAAACTGGCCTTGCTATTTCATACTGAAATGTTAATGTCTAGGCTACTTGGGAAGCAGCAATGCAGAAGCTTACATTTCTGCATTTTGAGTGAGGCCATGGGCCACACCAGGAGGCTGAGTCACAAAGACCCCCAGGTCTGGGGTGTACACCATAAGAGAAAATCATAAACTCCATGGCAAAGGCAGGCAGGCTAAAGCTCTACTCTCTGGAGTGCTAAGTTCCAGTAATTGAAATTCCATGTGTCAGAAGGGGCAGGTGGCTCCCAGGTGCAAGGTTGCCTGGTAACTGCCCAGTGGGAGACTGGCTCACTTTTTGGGCCAGTGCTCACTCTGGGCCTGTACAGGGGTACTCACAGAGGTGGCTTCCTGTCCCCTTGGTGCACATGTGACCCCGTGGGATATTCATGGTAGCTGCAACCTACACAATGCTAAGTGCTCACCTTATATTAACCCTTCTAGTCCTGCCCCGAAACACATGTGCAAAGTACTGTTCCTGTTCGCAGATGTGGAAACAGACTCAGAGCATGACACTCAAATCACTCAGTTGGGAAGTGGAGGATTCAGGATTCCAACCCAGGAAGGGAAAGTGTTCTGCTGAGCTTCTGGTTTAACCATAGCACAGTGCTGCCTTCTCCAGAAGCAGAGGATGAGATGGTCCAGGCTGTGCAGCCCATGTGACTCTGCCTGTGCCCTTGCCCTGGCATGGTCCTCCCTTTGTAGGGCTTCTTCCACCTCTGGACCCACCATCCAGCCTGATAGCCTTCTATGTCCACTCCTTTTCTTACTCCTTCAGTGTTCAGGAATGCCTGGAAATTGCACATTTATCCAAGGAGTTTATGCCACTCAAGAAGGTCCTGGTCTGTGGCTGACACTTAATCTCCTTGCTTCTTCAGCCTTTCAGTGGGCTGAGCTGTGCAGGTGTCGATAAGCTTGGAATCATGATGTCCTTTTTGAGGAAATCCATTTACCAGAGCCATGCCAGAAGGACAGGCTGACTTCTGGATATGCCTCTGCCCTCTGAGTGGTAGCTAGAGTAGCTGCACCAGCTGGGCTGGATGGAGGGATTACAGACTACCTTGGTGTCCCGGGTATACCATGCTGGAGCGGGGAAGAGGTTCTTCCCCCATAGGCCAAGGTCATGACATCAGTAGTCTCCCAGATGTAGTCTCCAAGCATCGCTGTGGGCCAGAAATACTTTTTTAAGGTGCATCTATTCTGGCAGTGTGCTGTCCCAGCACTGGGCAGGACCAGTTAAACTGGATGGAGTTCCTGGTCTCCCGGAGGGACAGCCTCAGGTGTGAGGTGGTGATATGCGAATGCGAAGCACCCCTTGTGAGGCGCAGGGCCTGGCACCCAGTCTGCCTCTGTTCTGTCTTGTGGATCTCAGTTTTCCCATCTAAAAATGAGATCATTAGATCGTTGGAGCCTTTAAGAATTTCTTACTGGGTAGAACATTTGTCTGGGGAGTATTTTCCCACTATGGCTCAGGGAGATCTGTGCTTCGGCCTCTGACACTGGGTGAATTTGAATTTGGATACACATAATTCTTTCAGGGGAGAGAACAAGAAAAGTGAACAAGCCCTTTTTTCCATCTCTACCCTCAAGGTATAGGCACTTAAGCCAAGCCGCCTGCTCTCCACATGGCATTTAATTAATAAACTTGTACAGGTTTTCCTGTCACTCCAAAATATATGTATTTGATTTCATATAAAAATAGTGTTTGCCATACACCTTTAAATTCATTTTATACTCCATTGTACTCTAGTGTGTCCCCTGAGTGCCCTTGTACACCTCTACCACCACCATCTCAGTTAGAGTCTTACGTCTAGGAGATGATACTTGGGGGTCAGGGCTTGTGGCATTGCTTCAGTTGGGGGCAACATGTGGAAAAGGCCATCTGCATGGACTGCCTTTGCTGTGTGCCTCAGGAAAGGTCTTATTTTCACAGTGTCTCTAGCATCTTTCCTTGCCAGGCTTAGTGATGATGTCAGCCTCTTACCTTCAAGATGCTCCATTTCTGGAAGTGTGCTCGAGGAAGAACACGTAGTATACGACCCAGACACAGCCCTTCCAGTTCCTTGGGGAGCGATGCACCCCCAAGTCTGAGGTGCTTGTTGGGACCATTCTCCAAGGCCCCTTCTCACTCTTACATTATGGTGTCCACATGACATTGCAAAGCTGAGTCAGGCACACTGATGACTGCGTAGATGGTAAAACAATGTGCTAATCCACGAGAAGGAGAAAATGAGCCAGGAGAAACTGAAATCCCAGAGGGGGCTCCAGGGCCCCCAGAGACTTCTTGCTTCCAGCCACAGAGGGAAGGCAGTTTTCCGGCACCTCCTGGAACAAGCTTGAGAAAGTCTACACTGCAGGTGCTGGAAGAGAGGCAGCCCCACACAGAGCTGCTATCAGATGGGAGCCTCTGGGGAAGGTGGTTCTGCTAAGCATAAAATGGGGCCAGACATTGCTCTCTGCAGCCCTCCATCCTCCTGACCCATACCAGGAGGTGGCTCTGTCTCTTTCTTTTGCTCCTTTCTCTATCTTGGCCCTGGTGGTGAGAGGACAAGCATGCACATTATTACCAGGCGTGATGGCTGTGTGGGTCTCTGTGCAGACCCAAATCTTAACCCTTCATATCTGGGTGTGCTCTCTGCCTTCTTAACATCCTCCTCTTCTAGAAGGGAAGTTGCGAATCCCCTGAATAAACCAACGCCTGCTCCCCCTCCACTGGCAGTGGGGCAAAAGAGGAGTTATATGCTGCTGAGTCTCCAGTTTTATCCTCCTCTGAGAGAGTATCTTGCTTTTCAGCACCACCACCAAGATCCTAGCTTTAAGGTGCTGGCCCAGACTTGGGGCATGGCTTTCTGACCTTCCCTAATGCCTTATGTTGTGTGGGAAACTTGGCTGGGACATATAAACAGGGTGGTACTGAGACTGTGAGGACAATGAAAGGGGAACAAAGGGTATATTAGTTGGCTTTCATCACGGTACTGAAATTCCAGACATAGGATACTTAGGGAGTAATGAAAATTTTCTTTTGGCTCTTAGTTTTGGAGGTTCAGATTGAAGATTGGGCAGCCCCATGACTTTGGTTAAGCACATCATGGTGAGAACACATGTCAGAGCCAGAGAAAGTTTGCAAGGTCCCTTGCTCCTAATCAAGGTCATGCTCCCAAAGAAGACTTTTGCTAGGCCCCACCTTTTAAAGGGCCACAGCACCTCCCAATACTGCCTCTTTCTGGGTCAAGCTTTTACAAATGGGACCTTTAGGGAACACCCATGTGGTAGAGCGTACCCGAGCCAGACACCTGCCTGCTGGGGCATGGCTTATCCTTCTTTGATCATCCTGTTGGCATCCTTGACTTGTTTCCCTTCATTGGCCAAAGTCAGTTCCCTTCCTTCCATCCTGCCAACTCCTAGGTGGGAGAGTTTGGCCCAAGAATGTGGTGACCTTCCTCCTCAGGACAATGAGGAAAGGATTTAGTACCCCAGCCAGCCTGGATAACAACAGGGTGCTGACACTGCCTTCTCTGCAGAGGCAGAATAGCCTAGTGGTTAGGCATGTGTGCCCTAGCATTAGGCTGCCTGAGTTGTATTGCTGCCCTTGATTTTTCCTAGCTGTGTCATCCTGGGAAAATAGCTCTAGTGCTGTGCTCAGTTCCCTTGTCTGTCAAGTGCATATTTAGATTACCTGCCTCAGTGCCTACTGGTGATGGTCAGACTCATACTTCCAAGGTGTTTCAAACAGTTCCGGGTCCATGACTGTTGTTAGTGATTGCTTCCCAGCATGGCCGCTGTGTGCATATCTGGGTCATTGATGGCCCAGTGTCGGAGGACAGCATCTCCCTCCCTGACCTCAGTGTAGTGCTTTCAGAGACCCAAGCTTGCCTTCCTACCACGTTCCCCCCCAGCACTAAAGTGTGAGCTCCAGGAAGCAGAGCACTTGTCTTTTTTGTTTGTCGCTGTGTCCCAAGTTCCTGGAACAATGTCTGCCCTCTAGGAGATGCACAGTTGTTACTTCTGGAGTGACCGAGCTCTGCTAGCTGCAGAAGGTAATATGCATCCATTTCGCATCAGAAACAACTGAGGCACGCAGGCATGAAATGACTCTGTTACAGTTGTGTAGGGGTCAGCAGCAGAGCTGACATGAGACCCCAGTCCCTGTCTCAATTTGGCTGGTGCAGGGGCTGCAAACTGGGCTTCCCATGCACCCTGCTGCCGCCCTGTGTACAGTTAGTGTGTACACGCTGGAGACAAAGGCTCTAAAGCTGGCAGACGAGTAGTACCCGCTGCCCAAGGCCCTGCCAGGGGACAGCTTTGGGGAGGCTTCTTGCTGAGTGGGGCAGAACAACTGGGCATCTTTCTCCTCAAGTAGGCATTGCCTTATGACCTTAGGTGCTGGGCACGGGTGCTGCATGTTAGTGCCAGGCTTGTGGGGTTGGCTCCCTGAGGTGGTGCACAGGTTGTCCCTTCTGTAAATAGGATATCTGTGTCTTAGGCCCTGGGTGCCAGGCCCTCAGGCCTTTTTGCCTTCCTGTGCGACTGGAAGAGAATTCAAGGGCTACTGTTTTCTGCCATCCTTTTCTCTCTTTACAAGACCGAACCAGATACATTCTAGAGATACTATTTTCTTTTACAAAGGCCCCAGAAATACTCCTAACCACCCGGCCTGAAAGTTTTTCTAAACCGAGGACCAGCAAATCTCTTTTTCTGTGAAAGGCTAGATAATAAATATTTTAGGCTCCCTGGGCCACTTTGCTGCAGCTATTCAACCATGCCTTTGTCACCTGAAACTGGGTGTAAACAGTGCAGAACAGATGATCATGGCTGTGTTCCAATAAAACTTTATTCTTCAAACAGTCAGTGGGCCAGGTTTGGCTCTCAAGCTATTGATTTGGTGGCTCCTGTTTAAAATGTTTGTCTTTGTTTGGGGTCAGCCCATTTTTCTGGCTCTTGCTTGTCTTGCTTGTGACTGCTTCAGCCACATAAGCCAAGTAAAAGGAAACTCCATGTTGACTTCTGTCCTTGGCCTCTGCTTCAAAATCCTTCTCAGGAGAGGGTCTGGAAGATTCTGGAAACGTACTTTCTATACAGAAGGCTTACTGTTAATGAAAAGGCTGGTTTTCACCTCAAATTGCAGTTGTTCTGGGAAGGCCAAACCTAAGTGGCCCTAAACAGGAGGCCTTGCTTTGGGTGAGGCTGGGCTCTTATAAACATTCAGGCACTTGGCTCTTGGCTTAGTATCTCCTCCCTGCCTCTCTGAAGCCAAGAAAAATGAAGGCAAAGGCTGTCTGACCTCTAATATTTAAGGTTTAGCAGGTAGGATGAAATATAATTGACCAGTTCTGTTCATTCAGCCAAACCCACATGACTCCTTAATAATTCATGGTAAGGACTGAAGGTCTGTGGGGAAACAACGGTGCTCTTCAGTAGTTAGGGTAAATGTCTGGATTTCAGGAGACACTGGCTTGTAAGTGGGAAATGTGGTGTGATTTTTTCCCCCCACTCATGTCTGCACAAGAAGATTTGATGGAAATGTGAACCCTCCCAGCTCAACATCCTTGCTATTAGCATCTTTCATTTTGACAGAGGAGCGCTCTTCCTCTGCTCTGATGGATTATCCAGGCTGGGCTTGGTTCCTGGGGATTCTTCAGGACGAATGTTTGATGTGGTGGGAAGATCATGGTTTCTGGGATTAGAGCTAGATTGATGCCTTGGCCGTGAGTCGTTACTGATAATGGCCCTCAGACAAGTTCTGGGACCTCTCAGGGCCTTGGCCTCACCTGATTGAAGAGGGCTGGTCAAGTCCTCGCTGTTGCTGGAGACTGGGCACAGGTTGGTCACCGAGCATGGGGCACAGTGCTTGGCATGTCACTGGTGTTTACAGGGGAGAAGGAAACCCCGGTTGTTGATATCAGGTATGCTTCACTATCTCTGGGCTTGTCCTTGTGCCTCCCTGACAGGGAGCCGCCTGGTGATGATTTAAGATGTTGAGGAGGCCGAAAAGGACAGGTTGCTGCTCCATGAATCACAATAGCTGTCAGTCACCTGTCCCTTCTTTTCCCATTGCAGACTCGCAGTCAGTGTGATAGCCAGGCCGAACCCAAGGAAGGGGCCATGTCCGAGGGTTGTGGGGGATGACTTTGTATGAACTTTTTTGCAAGGATAATGGGAAGTAGTTGCTTGGAACCCCGGATGTCTCAGGCTGTCTGCTTTGAAGGGCTTGTCTTGCCCCTTTCCTTGCCCTGAAGTTTTGGTGGATTCTTTGCAGCCAAGATGCTCCTAGCGTGGCCTTTTCTTTTCCGTCTTGTGTCTGAGTGGATGGTGCTGATGTACCCTTTCCTACTCGGCCAGGTGGGCCAGAGCTTTCTGTGGGTTCTCAGTATAGCTGGGGGCCAGTGAGTGGAGAATTCAGTGGCAGAGGCAGGCCTTGAAGGCATGGACAGGGACAGGTTATGGAGGAGCAGGAGAGGGAGGAAGAGGGTGAGGAGGAGGCAGAGGAGGCTGCGGCTATTGAGATAGCTCTCTCTCTCTCACTTACACAGACAGCGTGTGATCACAGCCAGCCGTACACAGATTTTCCTCCAAATGAGAGGGGAGTGAGAAAATGTAATTTTAGTGTCTGTCTTTTGACTGATTCCCTGCGGAGGTTCCTTCTGGGCTGTGATGTTGGGCATCTCCCCTCCCCTTCCTAGGATAGAGTTCCTGGGGCACGACCATGGGGTGGAGGTGGAGAGCCTTGCATGTTCCCTGGGGCCTGGGGTGGGGGGCTTAGATTGCAGGACATCAAGGAGGCGACATCAAAGACACTGCAGGGGGGATTTAGGGACAGGGTGGCGAGGTCAGCAGCCTGACTCAGTCGAGCTGCGCTATATTGGTCTCTGTTCCTAGCCAAGGCGTGAAGCCCTGTTTTCCAGGCCCCGGTCCATGGCCCTGCTGCCAACACAGGTGTGCATTGGGGTGGAGGCTGCAGCCCTCTGCAGAACCAAGGCAGTGGAATATTTCCCTGGAATCGGGGAATGAGACCCTGCTGGGAAACTCGAGGTCCTGGGAGAATGTGTTCCAGGCAAGGCCCTGGGGCCCATGCCCAGTTGCCTGTGGCTCTTGGCATAAGAGATGTGAGGCAGTATACTCTGCTGGCTGGCCAGGCTGATGCATTTGATGTGAAAGTTAGACTGCGGGGAGATTATAAACCAAAGAGAGCCCCTCTACCACCCCAGCCCTGCACCCACGCACTTATGAGTGTGGGGTGGATTCACACTTGGTGGAAAAATCTACTTGCCATTTTTATCCTACTTTCCCTCCCCTCGCTGTCAGTCGGTGTGTGTTAGGGGAGTAGAAACTCATTTAAATATGACTCTGTGAAAAAATGTCATTAGGGAGATAAATTGAAAAATTGCATATAATATACTTCTGGGCCAAATATAAATTACTTTATCCACACCGCTGCACCCATCCTTTAACCTGGGGAGTTGGGACTTGTCTGTGGAATGAAACCCTCTTAGGAGGAACCCAACCTCCGAAGGAACCCAACTACTGGGGACTCCTTAAAAGCAGAACTTAAAAGATAGCATGTAGCTAAGTGCATATTAGAAGCTTCATGGTTCCAGTGAAATTAATTATTCACTGGCTTCATCATGAGTCAGATGAACATGTAGTCTCTTTTGGGTCCCTTTTGTACCTGCTATGAGATTGACTGGGGCGGAAGTCTGGGCAGGTGAGGCTCACATTGTTTGTGTCTTGCAGTGTTGGAAGAGGATGTCATATGGAAAGGGACTGGAGTCGTTTGCTGTCTCTCTAGAGAACAGAGTAAATGCTGTTTGCTAGGAGTTATAGAAAAGGTGGATTTGGGATCAGCATGATGTATCATTTTCTAGCAAAGCATTTTGGTAAAAACCATGGGCTTTGATTTCAACCAGAATGTGCTGTGAAGCCCAGATCTACCACTTACTGGCTGGGAAACCTATTTCTCTAGGCTTCAGTCTCTTGCACAGAAAAATGCGGAATGCTATAATGAATCTTCATGACCCCACAGTGTTGTTTGCGACATTGGAGAGAGAGTACAGGAGAATACACTTAGTTTGCAGTTAGGGCAATTGAATAAAAAGGTCGGTGTCATTACTAGGAGATAGGGTAGAATAGCAAGACAGTTACTGGTCCCGTAAAATTGCACTTGCCCTGCAGTGCAGTGGCACATGGAGGTGGTGAACATTCCAGCCTCCCTGGAGAC
>RJWM01010654.1:0-62935 GCA_004363535.1 Dasyprocta punctata
AAAAAAAAAAAAAAAAAAAAAAAGTGTCCTAAAGAATACAAGGAAAACTATATTTTTCTCCCTTTTTAAAATTTCTTTTCAGAACTGAAACTGCCTCAGTAAGCACTTACCTTTTATTAGTGCTATGGAAGAACTATTAAAATATAGTAGGAAGATTGAAAACCTGCAACCTAGTGTAAGAAACAAGAGAAGACAGGAAGCCCCTGTGCTGGTCGGTCCTGAGTTCATCCTGACTGCAGAAACCAAGGAGACAGGGATACACTTCCAGTTGGTGACGGGCTGCTTTTGCCCTTTACTGCACTCTTAAAGTCAAATTTAAAAAAATAAATAAATAAAATAGCTGTGCTTTCCAGGCAACTGTACTGTTAAACTTTAGAACTTCCATCTCAAAACAAGTTGTCATTGTAAGAAAAGTTGGTAATATTTTTATTTCAGATTCTCTCATAGACAAGACTTCCTTCTACCTATTAAGAATTTCTAATCAAACCAGGTAATAAAACATTACAGACCAGTTACAGGCGAAAGATAAAAATAAGCATCACTGTCTCCAAATTTTTTTTTTTTTTTCGGCACCAGGGATTGAACTCACAACCCCGCGCCTTGTCAGACAGGCGCTTAAGTCACTGCGCCAAACTCCCGGCCCTGGTTTTTTGAGGCAGGGTCGCACTGTGTAGCTCAGGCCGGCCTTGCGCTTGCATTGTAGCCCAAGCCAGCCTCAAACTCACAATGCTCCTCCTACCTCAGCCTCCTGAGTGCTGGGATTAAAGGCGTGAGCCACCACACCTGGCTTCCAAATTCATTTTAAAAACAACTTTTTCTAGTCCCACTGAATCATTTTATTAATCTTAACAAATTATTGTTAAAAACCATGTTTACTAAGCAGTACAGTAAGAATATGCAGCCTTGGGGAAAAAACAAAAGTGTAGATTAGCTTCCAATTTAATGTAAGTAGTGCTTAAAAAAAAAAAGACTATAGGACCAAGTAATTTTAAGTGTTTCAAAAAATTACCAAACAGAATGCTAATAGTATCTAAAAATACATGCAGAGTACTTTTTAAAAAACATGTTTTAATCGCCATTTTAAATTAAGAATCAAGATAGATGTATCTTACAGATGGGCAAAATAAAACAATCTTCCACTTTACTAAAAGGGAAAAAAGTCTTAAAATGATAATTCCCACATTCATTTAATACTCATGGCATACTGAGGACATTACTAGGCAACACGAGAAACACAAGGACACTATGACTCCTATATTCAAAAAAGTCTTTTATAATCATATCTATGGGTCAAAAAAGGCCATCTTTGCAAGTTCTCAAACTTCAGTTATAGATTCATTCTGCAAGCCCCTATCATTCCCCACAAAGAATGTTTTCTCTCTCTCCACAATACACATATATTTTTCAAGGTTAAGAACTCATGGTAGAGCTAGACATGGTTGCATGCACCTGAAGTCCCAGTACTCAAAACGCTAAGGCAGAAGGACCATCTGGAAAACACAGAGATCGTCCCCCTCCAAAACAAACAAAACACAACACACAATACTGGGCCTAAGACTGTAACTAAGTGGCACAGTGTTTGCCTAGCAATATGCAAGGCCTTGGATCCAAGCCCAAGCCCTAGCACCAACAAAACAAAACCAAAAATAAAATAAAAATCCTTCATGGTATTAACAATACCTTCTTGTAGAAAATTTTTATTTTTACAGCAATGTTGCTGCTAGTATATTCCTTGCTATATGCCCGTAAATTCAGCTGTGAATCTCATCTCTAACCTACTTTATAAAAAGCTTCAAAACACATACGTATGAGCAACAGTAACCTAGAAGTCATTAGGGCTAAAATTTAGTTGAGTTGGCATGAGACAAGAGTGATAAATCTTCCCAAAGGACAAACCCAGAGAACAGACAAAGAAAGTGCTATCTGACTCAAGAGACAATCCTGGGGCTGGAGATGTAGGGCACTTGCCTAGTATATGTAAGCCCTAGGAGCAAACTTCAGTAACACACACACGAAACTACAATTAAAGAATTTTCTAGCTGGGTGTGGTGGCACAAGCCTGTAATCCCAGCACTCAGGAGGCTGAGGCAGGAGGACTGTTGCAAGTTCAAGACCAGCCTGAACTGCATAATGACACTCTGTTTCCAAAAAAAAAAAAAAAAAAAAAAAAAAGAATTTTCTATTTCTAATTATGTTAAGTACACAACTCTAAAACTTTTTTTAAACTAATGGTAAAAGCTACCCCACAACTCTTTGAAAATTTAATGCTGTTTATTTAGAACTGAGTATCTCCTTTTTTTTCTATAGTATTTCTATACGAAGGCAACTATTTTTCCCTTCCATCCTATTAAACCCACAACTTGGGCTAGAGATACAGCTTAGGGTTAGGTTGCTTGCCTATCATGTGTAAGACTGTGAGTTTGATTCCCAGCACAACCAACCAAACAAAAAAGTTGTAACTATTTCAAGGAGCATGCAGTATCACTGAATCTCATAACTTTTTGGCTTTAAACCTAGAAGTTTATCTATCTGTAAAATTTCATAAAATATATGAAGTGTTCTAAGTTCTCCCAAAAGCAACCCAATAGTTTGATTTACCTGAAATGAAACATCTACTCAAGTACACCTGTATGAACATGCGTATATACACATGTGTTTGTATATCTGCATATACTTTTATTTTCAAAAGACAAATACAATGTAATCTAAACCTAAACACCAAATAACTTTCTTCTTTGGCTTGAAAGAAGGGGAAATGTTCTAAATCACTTTTTACTATTTTTAGTTAACTCACTATATAGCTAAAATTTAGAACAGTGGTGGCAAACCTACAGCACAGAACCCCTGTGTTGCCTAATCACCCCAGCATCCAAAGCATCACCGCATCAACAAAGCATCTAGTAACAGCACATATAGGGGCCACAGGCACACTTGGAAAGGAGCAGCAACACCAGCTCTTTGTATCACTGAAAGCTCTGTTACAAAAGATGTTAATGCATGAGTTATTTTTTCTAAACTAAAGCCTCAGTATTCAGATTTAGCCACAGTGTTGGCAGTTGGCAATAAATAATAAATGGGTTTGGCGTCACAGTTTGGGCACTGGGTCTTTAAAAGGTTCACCATTACTGGTCTAGAAAAATCTCATCTTAAAATTTCTTTCCTGGGGGTGTGTGTGTGTGTAGCATTGGCATTAAGCTATATCCCCAACTCTTTTTTAAAAATTTTTACTTTGAGGGCTGGGGATTTAGCTCAGTGGCATAAGCATCTGCCTGACAAGCATGAGGTCCTGAGTTCAATCCCTGATACCACCAAAAAAAAAAAAAAGTTTTTTATTTTCAGACACTAAGTTTCCCAGCCTGGGCTCAAATTTTCTATTATACTACCTCAGCCTCCCAGAATGCTAGGATCACAGATGTGTTCTACCTACCACACCCAGCTTCTTAAGAATACATTTCCTCTCTAATGTTTCTGCATGATTTCTGAAATTAGAAGTTAATTAGCACAATCGAGGAGAGGTAGATCGCAGACCAAACTGCACAGCAATCATACTGTGCTTTAGAACTACAATTCACATTACCTATTCTGCCTTCATAGAAAGTGCTATGAAAAAAAAAAATGGGTCCTGGTGTGGTAGTGCATACCTGTAATCTCAGCACTCTCGGGAGGCTGAGGCAGAGGACTGCCGTGTTTGAGGCTAGCCTAGGTTACAAAGTGAGTTCAAGACCAGCCTGAACTCCATAGCAAAACTCTGTCTCAAAAAGACTACATAAATACATACATATGCACATACATACATACAGAACTTCAAAATGTTGAACTGCATAATATATGATATCTCAATAATGCTGAGATACATGTACAAACATACCCAAGATTTCTGTTTAGCCTAACCCCAAACATCAAAAACAATGAATTATTCCTCCCGCCCCTAATGCGATATTGAACAGCAGAAAAACAGTGCGCTGCTCACTCCCTAGCATGGAGTAAACACAGGTGGGCAAAAAAATTCTTCACAGCACAAAATTCTCCAAACTTCCTGGACTGTGATCAGGTTGAGTACAGACACAAAATATTTAAAAGAAAATACCTTACTGTCTAATGTTTTGTGAATATATAACTATATTCTCTTCATTAATAATAATAAGAGTTTGGTCTCAATGATTGGTAAATTTTTACCTACAAAGATTAGGAAACAGGCCAGGGATTTAACTCAGTGGTGTAAAGGTTGTGAGTTTGACCCCTGATACCAAAAAGATTAGTAAATTTATTATACATCAAATTTCATGAGAATGACATTAAGTTCTCCAAATTTTTATCGTATCTTTATTACACATACCTCAAAGAAAAATACTGATCAAGTTTAGGCCGCTTCTACATCATTTTGCACTGTGAACAGTGTTTATATTATATTCATACAATTTAAACTTCTAACCACCACATGTTTTCTAAATATGGGGCAAGGAGAGGATATCACCAAAGTATATGCAAAAAAAAGCAAGATGTCTGCATTCTTCAAATTGCATGCTGACCACCTTTTAATATCAGGAATAAAAGGAAAGTAGGCAGAAACAGAACAGGTGATAGGAAAAGAGTTAATAAATGTAAAGGGTTAAAATCTCACTTTACAGAAAAAAGGGTGGGTGGAACACAGTATAAGAAAAAGAAATATGACTTTTATGTTTTCTAGTTTACTGACAACTCATGGTGCTTCCAAGAATAACTGAAGCATATTTTTCTTCATACTTTTTATTAATTTAGCAAACATACTTTCTGTCCCTTCCTCCTCTATGCTATGATGACAAGTTAACCAAAAGTACTGAGATTACCTGTATACAACTAACCTGTAATATCATTACATATAGTGATACATAACTGCAGGAAAAGGAAGTACTGATATACTTTTAAAAACACAAAGACTTAAGAATAAGTAAAAGATCGTATTACATATTAATAGTTACTAAGTATTTTTAAAAAGAAGATGCAGCAACAGCAATTCATGTTGTCCCATAAGCTGGGCCAGGAGCAAAGCTTAATATATTTTGAAGCCACAGATCAATAAGTCACTGGGGACTTCACAGCTACTATGGAACTCCGTTGGTTAGCATATGGAGCTGGCTCATAATGTTTGGAAAACGGACTTATTTTTTTCCCCCATGTATGGCACAGTTTTCAAAGTTTTGCCTTATTTTCCTTTATGACATAAAATCATAAGGGTAACTTTGAAAAGAATGCCAAATGGTAAAAAAAAAAAAGCCAGGACTTACCTGAGCCCACATGGGCCAGCTCAACACTACCCTGGAGTTCTATGGTAGCTGTGACATTACAGCATACTTTATGCTGTGGGGTCAGGGTGGACCTGGAGTCAGCAGGCACAATTTCAGGAACCCTTAAAGAGAAAAGTTAGTTTTAAGTGGTAATGTCCAGAATGTCCTACACGATGGTCAGTAGAAAGAAGATGTGCCTGGCTATAACATCTATGCAGTTTTCCTCTACCCAGTTTAAATCATTTAACTGGTTTTACATATTAACAAGAAACTGTATCACCCAGTAATAGCTTTTTTAAAGTATCCTAATCATTTGGCTATAATTAATCACAAATCTCACTTAATCACAGCAAACTCGTTTCAATACTCAAAACATGAACTGTTTTTAAATAAAAATGTCAGTATTTTTAAATGTACCTTCAAATACGCACAGGTACAGGGACAATGCCAGAAACACTTTGAACAGACCAAACTGCATTCAAGTTACATTTTCCATGTAACAGTCAATGACAAAAGATTAAGACCTACCATTTTTCTATTCCCAGAGTAGTACTACAGAACAATAACCTTTCGAAATACCAAAAGACATGAAGACTACCTTCTACTCAGTAATTTCAACCTCCACTATTAAAATAATCTCTTTAGAAAACCAAATCATCAGAAAGTAAAAGTCTCTAAGGCCTTTTAAAAATGTTCTATTATTAATAATAACAAACTATGTCAAATACAGTTTATGCTTCTAGGCTCTTACCTCCTTACATACTTGATTAAACTGTTAATCCAACTGTTGTGGAATCATAAATCCCCAAAGTCAAGAATAATACCTGAACTGGTAAGACACTTTCACAAGAAAGGAGATCCTGCTGTGCAGGAAGAATTACTGCTGAAAGCAAGATGAAAAGATTTTTAAAAAGAGTCACAAAGTTATCTTTGGGACAAGCTATCAAAGATGAATACAAATATTAATAGGCTAGAGAAAATTACAAATAAAATATCACCAAACTATTCCACTGAGAGAAATAAAGGTTCATAAAAATGTAGGATTCTAAAGTGCATTTTCGAACTTATATAAAATAATATACACCAAAGCCACATTCACCACTGGAATCAAACATTTTTCTGACTTCAAAATAAAATTTTAGTTTTAAATCTAAATTTAGATTTTAGAATTACACTATTTTAGGTAGGACTGCTGAGACTGAATATTCTAGCCCAGTGGTAGCAATCCTACGGCACTGCGTTATTTATTTCTTTTAAGACAAAAGAGGCTAATGTATGAGTTGTTTTTTGTAAACTAAAACCTCAGTATGCAGGTTTAAGTGCAGTGTTGGCACTCTGCAACAAACAAGTGGGTTTTGAGCTGCAGTCTGGGCACTCACTAGCCTGGTCCACTTTTTTTTACAAGTGAAAAAACAAGGAGGTAAGTGAACATCACCAAAGGGGGAGTTGTGGAGAAAGGGTAAAAGGAAAAACTCATGATTTATCTCAACTTTGATACTATACCCACTGAACCCTTCTTCTAGTCAAAAGCACAGATTAACAAATCACCAAATCAGAAGAGACGTTAACAATCAACCTTTCCATCTTAATAAGATTCCCACCTAGATGCACATAACACTAAGGTCTGTGTCATCGGTCACAGCATTAGAAGGTGCCACAGCTTCATGAACACTCATGGCCCTGCCATACACACATATTCACAGAACTAAGTAGTTCATTTGCCCAACAGTTTCAGGTCCAACAACACATTACACATCATCATCACATCATCACATCATCATATCTCTCAAAAGCAACCTTGCCCTCTCCTGATGTTCAGAAAAAATGATACTGGTATCCAACTCAGGTGCCTCTCCTTTCTGAACTCCTTTTCCCCTCAGCCCAATATACACCCCAACCCTGATAACTCCTTTTAAGGTTCTTGCCCATGGTGTGCTTTCTTGATTTTAAAGGGTCCAAACACATACAATTCCCTCAACAGAAACATCTTTCCTTCTTCTAGGGTTTCAGTCTAGATGTCAACAAAAGCCTTCTCCTAGTCTAATGAGATTAGGTTACATGTTCCTCTAATAGTCTGTATTTCTGAGCTATCCTGGCTTGCTGAATTGTGAACTTCTCCCACCAAAACATAAACTCTTTTGAGAGCCATGACTATCCCATGCCTGAGAATACATTCAATGAATATTGAAATGAACAAATGAATTATGAAACCAACTAACAATGAAAAAGTAAAAGCCATTTTTTAAAGTAAATAAGGAAGTAGGATGGACAGTTTATCATATTTTTAAGTATGAAACAAAATTATTATTTAAGTCAAAGTGTGATGTCTTCTGTCTGTGCATATGTGTGTGCATGTGTGAGCACACGCGCACATGCGTGTGTGCGGTTGTCATCACTGGTACACAATACCTGACACCAGAGACCTAAAGGAGAAGTTTATTTTGGCTCACATTTTAGTCCATGATCCACTGGCTCCAAGGAAAAAATAGCATGGCTGAGGGGAATGGTGGAAGAATAGCTGTTCACATCATAGCCATCAGGAAGCAGAGAGAAGCAAGAAGATACACACTCCGCATTTTCTGACTAGACCCTACTTTTGAATAGCAAGTGAGCTATATCACCTCCATAATTCAATCACCTTCCTAACACCTGCCTGTAAGTGCATGAGGCCTCTATGTATGTATACATATGGTTTACAGAGTCTGCCACTTCAGGAAAAGAAAAATAGCATCTTTTTTCAACAGATGGTCTTATCCTTATATGGGGGACCCTAGAGGATGTTACACATCACAAAAAACCTACTATCCTTCTGGAGCCTTAGAAAAGAAATTAAAAATTCATGTACAGCAATCTCAATCACTAAGGTTACCCAAGTAGCAGGTCGCCATATTAGTAGATGACTGGAAGCCAATGGCCACCACTGGAAGCACCTCTTGTAATTACAGAGACCAAAGGTAACTTGTATTAATCTCATGATATCAATAAATTTAGTATTAAAATATTACACAACTTTTTCTTTTCCTAAAGTGTTTATACTTTTTTTTGACAGACTCTGTATATGTGCCTCAAAACAAACTCTTACTGAAGAATCACCTATACAGATAGAAGCACTAAAATCAATGAAGAAAATAATCATTCAAATTAGTGGAAATTATTTGGAACAAATATTTGAAGACTAACCAGGGATTCAGCTCAGTGGCACAAGTGCCTGCCTGGCAAATGCAAGGTCAAGAGTTCAATCCCCAGTACAAAAAAAAAAAAAAAAAAAAAAAAAAAAAATATATATATATATATATATATATAGCCTTAGTTCAATCCAAATACTGTACACAATAAAGATAAAATATTAATAAAATAAATCACCCTACTAAAAGTGACATAGAAGTGAGAAAGTGCAACAAATATTTTTAATGTGTATTATTTATGTTTCTATAGATGCCACATAACTTGATAAAACTAGCAAAAGTACTCAAACAAAAGACATGAATCAACCATTCACCAAAAAAAAAATACAAATGACTAATAAAATGGGATAGCACACTGCCCTTAATAATAAATACCAGCAAAGACCTCTAATGGGAGTCTCATACTGCTGCTAATAATAAGGGATAGGGGACTGGGGATTTAACTCAGTGGTTTAAGCGCTAGCCTGGTAAATGCAAGGTCGTAAGTTCGATCCCTGGTATCAAAAATAATAATAATAATAATAATGATAATGATGATAATAAGGTATAGGATAACTTCATGTATGGCAACTCATTTTTATATTACATATTCACTTCTTAAAAAATGAAAACATTTTAATTCAAAATATAAGGTTCAATAAAAATGAGAGAATATACAATATAATTTCAACCCTGTAAAAATAAATAAAAGACAAAAAATTCTGAAAGATTTCCTCTAGACAGTAACAGTATAACTACACTATTGGGTTTTTTTGATAGCTTTTCATACGTCTAAACTTTCTCTAATATGCATAGTCTGGTTTTACTCTTTAAAAATATTAAACTCATATAATGCTACAGGAAGTCAGCCCAATGTCTAAATTTGATAAAACAAGAAATAATGGTACATCCATTCTCTTATGAACAGGTAAGCAAAACATAACAAATGCATGCAATGGAATATTATTCAGTCCTAAAAATTTTTTAAAGAAATTTTAATACATGCCACAACATAGATGTACCTTAATAAAGACTGTGTTAAGTGAAATAAGTTAAGTCACAGAAGGACAAATACTATATGATTCCATTCATGTGGTTCTCAGAGTAATCACATTCATAGCAGAATGGTAGTTGTCATAGCCAGGGGAAGACAAATGTGATGTTTAATATTTTGCAATATGTACAAAGTTCTAGAGATGGATGGTAATGTTTGCACAACAATAAAGTAAATGCTAGTGATGTAACTTTAAAATTATAAAATGGGAGGCCTCCCGGGTGCCGCAAAAAAAAAAAGGCGGGGGGGGAGGCCTGGTGTGTAGCTCAGGGATATAGTACATTTCAACCAGCTCAAAGTCCTGTGTTTAATCCCCAGCACTAGTAAAACGTTTAAATAAAACTAGATTAAAATGAGTAAAATGATAATTTTTGTTATGTATAATTTACCACAATTAAATGTAAAATACAAGGGTACAATGATACAAGGGCATGAGGACACTATTTAAGACATAGTAGAGGTGATACTTCAGATTCGCCTATACAGTATTCCTCCCTCTTAAAAAAAAATCTTATCATAAGGAAGCCTAAACATCCACATTGAGAATAATTCTGCAAAACTGGACTCTTCAAAAACATTAATGTTGGACTGGGGATGTAACTCAGTGGTAACTGCCTAGCATAGACAAGACCCATAGGTTCAATCTCTACCACTGCAGAGAAGATAAAAAAGAATTTTTTAAAATTCATCTTCAAAAGAGTAAATTAAAAAACTAGGCATTCTTGGGAGGGTGAGGCAGGAAAAGCACAAGTTCAAGGCCAACATGTGCTACAGTGAATTCAAGGTCAGCCCGAACTACAAACCAAGACCCTATCTCAATAAATAAATAAATAAAATAAAGTAAAATAAAATTTTAAAAAACGAGGCACTGGATGAAGTAAGATATAGCTCAGTGGCATAGCACCTGCCTAGCAAGCTCAAGGTCATGAGTTCGATCCCCAATCCCCAGTATCAAAAAAAAAAAAAAAAAAAACTAGGCACTGCTCTAGATTAAAGACTAAAAACACAATGGACTGTGTAATCCTTGATTAAACAGGGTGATAACACCACCAATTACTGAAGGTACTGGTGAAACTGAATGCAGACTTTCAGTATTAAATGTCTTGCATGATTATACAATGTGGCTATAGAGGAAAAATGTCTTTGTTATTGGAAATTAAATGCTAAAGTATTCAGGGGCAAAATACCCTATGTATGCAGCTAACTCAAGTACAGTATTTCAGAAGAAACACATCAGTGAAAGAGCAAGACAGAAACAGAGAAAAGCAAATATAACAAAGTAAATGGGAAAATCTATATCAAAAGTATGTAGTATTATGTATAACTTTTACATAGATAAGGAAATTTCCCACAATAAAATGTTGTCGGTGAAAAAAAATGGTTGTCTCTACAGCAGAACTAGCAGTGACAAGGAGAAATTTTGCTTTTCCAACTATTTATGCTTGTTTTTATTTTTTACCATCATATATATAATTTAATAAGGCTTTGTTGTGATAGTATTAGTTTGATTTGAACCCAAGGCCTTCACACTGAGCAACACCTCTTTTCTTCGTTTTTTGTTTTGTTTTGTTCTGTTATTGTTGTTGTTGTTTTGAGAAAGAGTCTCATTAAGTTACTAACTTTTCCATCCAGACTGGGTTCAAACTTGGAATCCTCCCACATGCTGAAACTACTGGTTTTAGCCACCAGATCCAGCTTACATTTAAAAGATGTTTCATACTTCAGACTCCAGTAATTCTCACGTCTAACCAGGTCCTTTCATATCTAATATTAAAACATACATCTAGACTTCCTAATTCAGGGTGTCCATTTAATACAGCTGTTTTTTAAAAGTGAAAGTCTTTATTACATCAGTGATTCATATTCAAATGTCAGTATCATGTGACATTTTCTCACAATAAGAAACACACATCACCACTGACAGGCCTGTATAATCTATCACTCATGAAAGCCATAAATTATGTCTCAGGCACAACAAGAAGCAACCAGAATATGGCTAGGCCACTATGTCTGCCATCACCACCTACTTGCCTTAATAACACTCCAATCCTGGAAGTTTACTTTAATCGGAAGTGTCAAGAAGTACTTTGAAATCCCAGACTAAAGCGGCCAGCATCAGTTAATAGTGGAAAGCACACTGCTGAAAATTCTCACAATTCACTTTAAAATCATGCCATAAGATGCCATTTTATATCCAGAGTTCCAAAATCACAGGGGGAAATCCTTAAAACTGTAAAGGAAAAATAAGACAAAAAACAAACCCAAAGTAATAACTCCTTTCATGGTGCTAACAATAATTCTACCCGCTATTGCTAAGGAGTAACTCCAGGAGGAAGAATGTATACAGTGCAAAGACAGAATAGTCTAAATAGCTACCCACACAACCCACATTAAGAATATCACACAAAGTTAATCAAGGACATAAAAGGAACTGGCAACATTCTAGGAGCTTACTTTCCTCTTATGGATACACTACCAAAGATTTGCTATAGCAGTTTGCTTGTATTGTGGATTCTAGTAGACTATGTTAACTCAAACCATTTATTTAAAAAAAAAAATACAATGCAATTGGATAGTTTTAAATGTTGAAGACTGAGATCTAAGACCTCTTTTTCTGGCTCTGCCTTCATTCATATGTAAAGCAACATATTAAGAAAAATAGGAAGACAGGAATGGTGGTGCATGCCTGTAATTCCAGCACTTGGGAGGCTAACACAGGAGAATCCTGCGAGTGCAAGGCCAGCCAAAACTGCATAGTGAAAATGGTTCAAAAAGACAAAAAAAAAAAAAAAAACACTCTATCAGAAGAATGTCTTTGAGCAGAACCCTCAGTCTGGCAGCAATATAAAAACAAAGTTCACAATCCAGCACTTTAAAAAATAACAATTAGCCGGGTGTGGAGGCATACTCCTTTAATCCCAGCACTCAGAAGGCTGAGGTAGGCGGAGCATTGTGAGTTCTAGGCTGGCTTGGGCTACAACGCGAGCACAAAGCCAACCTGAGCTACGTAGTGCGACCCTCAAAAAACTAGGGCCAGGAGTTTGGCTCAGTGACTTAAGCGCCTGTCTGGCAGGTGCGAGGTGGTGAGTTCAATCCCTGGTGCCGCAAAAATAAATAAATAATAAAAATAAATAAAAAATAACTATTTAAATCTAAAAAAAACAAGAGAATAATTTCAGCAGCTTCCTTTGTCAGCTCCCAGAAAATGATCTCTAAAAAGAGCAGAAGACCTGCTGAGCCAATAATGATAACTGCAAAGCAATTCCACAGGGCAGTTAAAATTCTATGATGGAAAATAAGACTGTCCAAATGGCTGTAGTATACCAAACAGAAAATAGGCTAACAAAAGCAAACAGACAAAGTTCAGAAACATCACACAAAATACCAAATTTAAATAATACAATGTAACCATGGAATGGTATGAAATATTAACAGGTGACAGATTACCTTGGATTACAACAATCAGCTTCATATAGGTCTTGTATTTATTTTGCTGACTTGAAAAAACTCAAGACTGAAAACAGTATTCATAGATACAAACATAATTTAAAAATTCCAGTAACAGTGCTCTTGTCAATCATACCCAGCAGGGAGGGGAGCACGGCCTACTTTAAATGCTTTGTCTAGAACAGTAACAACATGGCTACTTCATATCCAGCAAGCTAGCCACTCTGTACTTCAACATACATTAACGAAATAACTTTAAATTCCCTCTAAGAATTAAGAAAGTAAAATTTTTCTAACGTGCCAAATTAAGATACTTGATTTTTTAATGCTATTTGTATTCATTTCCTATAGTTGATCTAACACATTACTGTAAATTTATTGACTTAATAAAAGTCAGGCATACTGATACATGTCTTTAATCCTAGCACTGTAGAAAGCTGAAACAAGAGGATCCCAAATTTGAGCCCTGTGTAGGCAATTCTAGTGACTAGCAAGACCCTCTCACAAAATAAAAGTTCTGGGGAAGTACTTCGGTGTAAAGTACTTCGGTTCAATCTTCAGTACTTTAAAACACACCTTTTTTTTTTTCTTTTTTTAGAATAAGACAATATGTCCAAGTATGTAGCCCAAGCTGGCCTCCAACTTGCAACTGTCCCATCTCAGCCTCTCAAGTATTGGGATTTCGGGATCAGAAATTCATTGTGGATTTTACAGGACTATGCTCCTCGAAGAGACTCTAAGAGAGCCTTGGCTTTTCTGCCATCTAGAGGCTGTCCACATTTCTGAGCTCCTGCCCTGCCATCTGTTTATCCACTGACGCTTCTCTTGCAGCACTCACTTTCCTATCCTCCTTAAGAAAGGACTCTGTTTACACTGCCCACCTGGATAATCCAGGTAACCTCTCCATCTCAAGATTCTTTTTTTTTTGTTTTGGTACCAGGAATCGAACTCAGAACCTTGTGCTTTCCAGATAGGCACTTTTGCTGCTGAGCTATATCTCCAGCCATCTGAAGATTCTTAATCATGTCTGCAAAGTCTCTTTTGCTGTGAAAAGTAGTACACTAATAGACTGAGGACTGGGATGTGGACTTGGGGATGTGGGGCATTATCCTACCCATGATAATGAAATCATTTCATAGTCATAAAAAAAAGCTTAAAGGAGTATTGAGGGGAATAAGTCTATAAAAAAAAAGACAAGTAGTATGCAAGTAAAAAACGTAAACTTGGACTCTACAGTAACTACTCTCATTAACAGTGTTTTCAAAATCCCTAACGTTTTGTGCCTTCATGTAAGTCACCAATAAAAATGTCTGTGAAGCCGGGCATGGTGGCGCACGCCTTTAATCCCAGCACTCGGGAGGCTGAGGTAGGAAGAGCGTTGTGAGTTTGGGGCCGGCTTGGGCTACAATGTGAGCACAAGGCCGGCCTAAGCTACATAGTGCGACCCTGCCTCGAAAAACAAAAACAAAAACAAAAAAAAAACTAGGGCTGGGAGTTTGGCTCAGTGGCTTAAATGCCTGTCTGGCAGGTGCAAGGCTGTGAGTTTGATCCCCAGTACCACAAAAAAAAAAGTCTGTGAAGCAAATCAGTAATTTTTAAAGCTAAGGAACACTAGAGAATAGTAGCCATTTCTATTTTTTTCTCTTGCACAATTATTTGTATGCTCCCAGTTCCTCTAATGTTAGGAAATCAACCCAGGTGGCACACCCCTGTAATCCCAGCACTCAGGAGACTGAGGCAGGAGGATCCTTGCAAGTCTGAGGCCAGCCTGGGCTACAAAGTTGAGTTCAAGGCAAGCCTAAACTGCATAGTGAGACCTTGTCTCAAAAAGACCTAAATAAATAAATAAATAAACAAACAAACAAATATTTAACCCAAAGGCTGGCACGGGGACGTGGTCTGAACCCACAGTTTTGCATATGCTAAGTAAGAAGGGTAAGGAAAGAGCACTATCATTGACCTAGATCCCCACCATTCTTTGTTTTTGCTTTTAAGGCAAAGTTTCACTTAATTTTCCCAGGATGGCCTCCAAGTTGCAATGCTTCTGCCTCAGCCTCCCAAGAAATTGAGATCGTAAGTATGAACCACTGCACTCAGTCCCAAAGATTTCTTACAGAGGTAAAATCACTACTGTGTCCAATAAAAGGATTTCATTTTCTGTTTAACATGGTAATTTTCCTGATATAAGTCACCCTGCAGTCATCACAGTTCATACTACTAACACCTTGTAAAACTAAATTATTTTTCTTCAAAGTTAACCTAATTTTATTTGGATTACTGAACGCCTTTTCACTTAATCAGAAATGGATTTCAAAACTACAAATTAAAAAAAAAGGTTACATTCTACAATTGTTTATTTTTCCATAGGGAAAGAAAAGTAACACTAATACAACCTTAATAGCTTCCTTAAAAAAAACTTTCAATTCACAAATTGTATGTCCACATAACACAAATTCTTAACACTAATACCAAAACAAACTGCAAAGAATATTTCAAAACGTAATAACCCTATGCATTGCTGATTTCTGTTAAAGAGACATCTAAGTGGGCAAACATCTTCTAAAAATATAGTATCACATAAGTCACGGGGAGTTTCTACAGTTACATCTACCACTATAATGTGGACACATAACAAATGACACAGGGTATAAGTTTCTAGCAAGGGCACAAAACCACAATTGGCATCAATATGGAAAATGCCTCAAACACTGATTTTCACTAGGTTTGGTAGCACATAAATCCCAGCGCTCTGAGAGGCTGAGGCAGGAGGATCAAAGTTCAAACCCAACCTGTACTTTGTGACTTAGCAAGACCCTGTCTCCCCAAAAACAGCTTTTTTAAAGAAATGGAGATGGAGTTCAGCACAAATGCCGAGTCCAATTTCCAGTACCATCAAAAGTATGCTCTGTATTTTCAACAAGTTATAAGGGAAAAATTATCAGATAGATATCTAACATTATTTTTGCAGATGATTAGACAGAAAAAAAGTTAATTCCAGGATTAAGTCCATTTTCTGTTATTTTAAAAACCACCTGATTTTGTACATGCCAAAAATCTTCAAGCATAACAAATTTCACTCAGAAATAAGATTACAATTTTCATGATTCCATTCAGCCCATTCTTTGACAAAGAGGAGATTGTGGTTCCACTTACAAACAAGTGATTCTCAAGAGGATACCAGTACAAACTGCAGGTCACCCCAAAGTATCAATCCACCAAAGGAAGCACTACTGACGCACACATTCTTTAAAAGTTATAGGGCCGGGGACATAGCTCAGTGGCATGAGCATCTGCCTGGTAAGCTCAAGGACCTGAGTTCAATTCCCAGGACCAAATTAAAAAAAAAAGTTGTGCATACCACTGGTATTGAGCAAATGACTATTTCTGTGCATAAATTCCAGTTTCAAACTGTACTTGTTATATATGCTTCGGTAGGGGTACAGGAGCTCAAATCCAGGGCCTTATGTGTACTACACAAGTGCACCACCTCTGAGCTACAACTCCAGCCTTTAAGTCTGATTGTTGTGTTTTGCTTTTTGTTTTGTTTTCTTTTGTCTTGTTTGAGTCTTGCTATGTAGTTCAGTTCAGCCTTGAACTCACTTTGTGGCCATGCTGGGCTTGCCTGGAGTGCTAGAATTACAGGCACGTGCCACCATACCTGATTAAGCTTGATTCTTTATTCCATACCTTCAACACCAGCACCAAATACCAATTCTTTCCCATTTTCATTAGCAGGCACACTGGGCAAACTAAAAAAGATACTGATTAAAAGTAAGACAAAAGGGGTCGGGAGTTTGGCTCAGTGGCTTAAGGGCCTGCTTGGCAGGTGCAAGGTTGTGAGTTCAATCCCTGGTACCGACATAAATAAATAAATAAATAAAAGTAAGACAAAATAGGGTACAAGGTGTAGTTTAGTGATAGGGTGGCTGACTGACATATGTAAGGCCCTGAGTCACATCCCCAACAACACACACACACACACACACACGAGAAAAATGCCAAGCAGGAGGTTACAGGTCCAATGACAAAGAAAATATTTTCATATAAAAATTTTATTTGGCCAGGCACGGACGTGCACACCTGTAATCCCAGCACTCGGGAGGCTGAAGCATGAGGACTGTCATGAGTTTGAGGCCAGCCTGAACTACAAAGAGAGATCCTGTCTCAAAAAAATTTTTTCGTTCCATAGCATTTTAGGTACAGGAAACACAATGTTTAAGTCAAATACTACTACCAGTGAAAGTACAAAGATGGAGCAAGTAGTAAAAGTAAAGATTAAAAAAAAAAACCTGACTTCAGACAATTCATAGCCACCTTGTGATAAACTGAGGCCTCTCTACCCTCGCCAGTTAAGATTTCACCACACTTACCACTTCAGTCTGACACCCAGGAAGAAGCAGAGATCGTGCCACTGGGTCAAATCTCAAACAGTCTGTCAGGTGAAATGTACAGAAAGCTAGGAAGAAAGCAAAGACTCTAGAAATTCAGGAGAGTAGCAGGATAACAGTCTGTTTAAGCTAGACTCCAACTCCCAAAAAGGTTTGTCCACTGATTGATTTAACAAACTTGAGTAACCAGTATGTAGCAGGCGCAGTTCTAGTACAGCACTAGAATACAGCTAAGAACCAAACATTCAAAAATCTAGACCACTGAAAATCTAAATTTCAAGCGAAGTCATAAATAATAAACACAGTGACTAAATATATCAGGAGGTTACAAGTGTTAATGAAGAAAATTAAAAATTGAAGCAGGGGGTATAAGAAATGGTTGAGATTTTAGAGATAGCAGTCATGAATATCTCACTAAAAAGGTATCATTTGAGAAAACAAGGGAAGGAGGTATGTAGCAAATCCTACATCTGGACACTACAGAGTTCCAAGCAGAGGTTTTTTGGGTTTTGTTGTTTTTGTTTTTTTAAGAGTAGCTCCTATATTAAAAGCAGATTGTAAGTGACAATGGGGGTGGGGAGCACTGATTTAGAACAAAATAGTGAAAAGTGATTAAATTCTGGATATATTTTGACGGTACAGTCAATAGGACATTCTGAGAAACAGAAATGGGTATAAGAGAAATGTAGGAGAATCATGAATTACCAAAGCTTTTAGCACATAAAACAGAACAATGAATTTGCCACCAACTGAGATGGGGAACTATGAGACAACAAACTGGAGGGAGAGACCAGATCAATTTAGAAGAGAGAAACATTATACACTCAAGAGAAGATGCTGAGTAGGCAGATGGATATATGAATTTAAAGTTCAGCTATACAAGTTATCAAACAGATTTTTAGAGGTTCTTATCTGACTCTGTCTTTCAAGAATTTGAATCACAAACAAAGGCAATGTCACAGGGAAACAATGAATTCAACAGCAAAACAAAAACAATGTATTCAGTAGAGCTATCCTATTCTCTAGGTAGGCTGCTGTCTACCCAGGGCAATTTTTGGTGAATGCTGACAAGATCTCCCTGAAAATACCTAGCACCAGCAACAGATACCCCAGAGAAAAATTTATATTCACACCACTACCTTTACCATCTTAGCTTCCACCCCAGATTCCATTTTTACCGATGGCAGTTTTAGCACTACCACTCCAAACATCCTCTCATCACACAAGACAATCTGACTTATATGAAAATTATAACCAACAACAAGGTAAAGATGTTTGAAACTGTACTGCCAATGTTTTAGTTTACTTCTACTTTTTCAACAACTCAATTTTCTCATTCCTATTTTACCAGATACAAAGTTGGCTTACAGTCGCAAATGTTTTCCAATTTTACAAAGTCCCACAATTTATATTCCGTGTACAATTTTATGCTTAGTGTACACACTATGGAGATGATTTTTAATGCATGGCATCAATAAGGCATAATATACAGTACTCTCCTAAAGAAATCTGGGGAACATAACACAGACAGAAACGGGGAAGAAAAATGAGTAATTTTCAGTACATGTGGACTATTAGCCTTACTGCCTAGGTTTTGCTTTACTGACCTAATACAATGTAAATAATTTTAATTTTTTTAACATATCTCAGTGTTTACGAATCAATAAAGATAGTTTCAAGCCGGGCGCGGTGGCGCACGTCTTTAATCCCAGCACTCGGGAGGCTGAGGTAGGAGAAGCGTTGTGAGTTCGAGGCCGGCTTGGGCTACAACGTGAGCGCAAGGCCGGCCTGAGCTACATAGTGCGACCATGCCTCAAAAAACTAGGGTCAGGAGTTTGGCTCAGCGGCTTAAGCGCCTGTATGGCAGGCGCGAGGTTGTGAGTTCAATTCCTGGTGCCACAAAAAAAAAAAAAAAAGACAGTTTCATAAGTCTTTGTGTAATCTTTCAGAATGACACTGTAAAGTTAGTGATATAAAATACTTGCTCATAACAAAGATAGAACCCAAATTACCAAGAACAAAATAAAATCAATCCTTAGCCCTAAGAATCTAACATTATGGGGTGGCAACAACCAACTTAACAAAAAAACTTGCAAATGAAACAAGACCAACCTAATATTGGCCCTGTTAAGAGTTTTTGTTCCACCATTAAAAGGAAGCTATAAATCAAACTTTTGAGCAAATGGACTTAGCAGATGTCTATAGTCTTCCACCCTACAACATAAGAATACATATTCTTTTCAGCTGCACATGGGACACTCTCCAAAATAGACCATATACTAGTTCATAGAACATGCTTAAGTAAATGTAAAGGAAATGAAATTATCCCATGCATACTATCAGACCACAGTGCAATGAAATTGGAAATCCATGCCAAAGGAAACCACAAGAACTTCATCAACACATGGAAATGAAATAGCACCCTACTGAAAAATCAATGGGTCACAGGTAAAATTAAAGAAGAAATTAAAGACAGTTTTTACAGGTGAATGATAACAACAATATAACATACCGGAACTTCTGGGACACAATGAAAGCAGTCTTAAGAGGGAAATTTATACCAGTAAATACCCATATCAGGAAAACAGAGCAAGCTCATATCAACAACTTAACTTTGCACCTCAAACTTCTAAAAAAAGGAGAGCAGGCTAAACCAAAAGCTCGTATACAAGAGAAAATTATAAGGATCAGAGCAGAAACTAACACACTGGAGATTAAAAAAACAATACAAAGAATCAATGAGTTGAAGAGTTGGTTCTTTGAAAGATTAAATAAAATTGATAAACCCTTAGCTAACCTTATCAAAAAAAGGAAAGAAAGGACTCAAATCCATGCAATTAGGAATGAAAAGGGTGAAATCACAACAGATCCTGCAGAAATCCAGAAAATTATCTATACTTATTTTCAAAACTTGTATTTTAATAAGATGGAAAATACAGAAGAAATGGACATATTCCTAGATACATGTGAATTACCAAAGTTGAATCAAGATGATATAAAAATTCTAAACAACCCAATATCAACAAGTGAAATTAAAGGTGCAATTAAAAACCCATCAACAAAGAAAAGCTGAGGTCCTGATGGATTCACTGCTGAATTCTTTTTTTTTTTTTTTTTTTTTTTTTTTTTGCAGCACCGGGGATTGAACTCACAACTTCACGCCTGTCAGATAGGCGCTTAAGTCACTGAGCCAAACTCCCGGCCCTGGTTTTTTGAGGCAGAGGCGCTCTGTGTAGTTCAGGCCGGCCTTGCACTCACGCTGTAGCCCAAGCCTGCCTCGAACTCACAACGCTCCTCCTACCTCATCCTCCCGAGTGCTGGGATTAAAGGCGTACGCCACCACACCCGGCTCACTGCTGAATTCTACAAGAAATTTAGTGAAGATTTACCACCACTATGTCTCAAACTCTTTAATGAAATTGAAAGGGAAGCAATACTCTCAAATTCTTTCCTGGAAACAAGCATTACTCTGATTCCAAAACCACAGAAGGACCCAACTAAGAAAGAGAATTACAGGCCAACCTCCCTAATGAACACTGATGTAAAAATCCTCAATAAGATACTGGCGAATAGACTGCAGCAAATCATCAAAAAGATTGTACACCATGATCATGTGGGATTCATCCCAGGGATGCAGGGATGGTTCAACATAGGTAAATCCATGAATGTAATACATTATATTAACAGACAAGGATAAAAATCATATGATTATCTCAATAGATGCAGAAAAAGCTTTTGACAAAGTCCAAAATCATTCATGATAAAAACTCTACAGAAAATGGGAATAGATGGTCTCTATCTCAATCTGATAAAAGCCATCTATGACAAACCGACAGCCAACATCATACTAAATGGACAAAAACTGAAAGCTTTCAGTCTAAAATCAGAACAAGACAAGGATGTCCACTCTCTCCACTCTTATTCAACATAGTTCTGGAAACTTTAGAGCAATTAGACAAGAGAAAGAAATAAAAGGAATAAAGATAGGAAAGAAAGAAGTTAAACTAGCATTATTTGCAGATGACTTGACAGTCTACCTAGAAGATCCCAAAAATTCCACCAAAAGACCTCTAGATTCAGCTGGGCGTGGGGGCGCACGCCTTTAATCCCAGGACTCGGGAGGCTGAGGTAGGAGGAGCGTTGTGAGTTCAAGGCTGGCTTGGGCTACAACACAAGCGCGAGGCCAGCCTGAGCTACACAGTGCGACCCTGCCTCAGAAAACTAGACCGGGAGTTTGGCTCAGTGGCTTAAGTGCCTGTCTGGCTGGCATGAGGTGGAGAGTTCAATCCCTGGTGCCACAAAAAAAAAAAAAAACAAAAAAAGACTTCTATATTTAATAAGCAGATTTAGCAATGTAGCTGGTTACAAAGTCAATACTCAAGAATCAATAGCATTCTTTTACACGAATAACAATCTCACTAGAGAGAAATTAGGGAAATAATACCTTTTATAATAGCACCCCAAAAAATGAAATATTTAGGAATCAATCTAACGAAAGATGCAGCCCAAGCTGGCCTCGAACTCACAATGCTCCTCCTACCTCAGCCTCCCGAGTGCTGGGATTAAAGGCGTGCGCCACCATGCCCGGCTTGTGTTGATTATTGTTACTCTCCTATTGGCCTGTTATAAAATTCTGTTTTACTTTAATTTCTTATTTTTCTCCTGTTTAAAATAATAAAAAAATAAATAAAATAAAGCCAGGTGTTGGTGGCACAAGCCTGCAATCCAGCACTCTGGGAGGTTCAGGCAGGAAGGAGGATCACCCAAGTATGGTCAACTTAAGACTTTCTCTCAAATTTTAAAATAAAAAAAGAACTAGGAATGTACTTCAGTGTGAAGGTCTTGTGTTCAATCCACAGTACCACAAGTCAAAAAAAAGAACAGTAATTAATACACAAAGAAGTTCAAGAACAGATATTCAAAAGAACTAAGGATACGTGGCATGAAATAAAAAGGTAACAACAAGAAGAAAACACAGTCATAAACACACAAAATAATAGCCAGGAAAAAATACACCTAAATGACATTTCAGTTCATACAAAATTTATCTGCTAATGCTCCACACAAAATTTATCTTTACTGCTGGGTATGGTGGCACATGCCTGTTCATCTCGGCACTCAGGACACTGAGACAGGAAGATCATCATAAGTTCAAGGCCAGCCTGGACTACATATCCAAGGTTCAAGGTCAGCCTACACCACATAGTGAGACCCAGCCTCAAAAAAAAAAAAAAAAAAAAAAAACCACCTTTAATAATCACTCAAAATCTTCTCAACAAAAATGAATGCCAAGCCAGGCGTGGTGGCACACGCCTTTAATCCCAGCACTCGGGAGGCTGAGGTAGGTGGAGCGTTGTGAGTTCGAGGCCGGCCTGGGCTACAACGCAAGCACAAGGCCAGCCTGACCTACATAGTACGACCCTGCCTCAAAAAACTAGGGCTGGGAATTTGGCTCAGGGGCTTAAGCATCTGTCTGGCAGGCGTGAGGCTGAGTTCGATCCCCAGTGCCGCAAAAAAAAAAAAAAAAAAAAAAAAAAAAAAAAAAAAAAAAAAAAAAAAAAAAAAAAGGCCAAAACAAGCAACCTCCCAAAAAAGTAAACACAACACTTAAGTAATTTAAACTATAAAATGGAATATCAAACATATTGGGGAAAAAAAACACTAAAGATTCTAAGTAACTGTTTTTATAAAATACTTCACAAATAATTCACAAGGTCAATAACTAGGGAAAAAACCCTGCTCTCGTGTCTATCCTTTAACAGCTCTGAACTGATGACAGGGCCCAATATTCCAAACATCCTTAGGACAACAATAAAAACACAATACAGCAGCTGGGCATGGTGGCACATGCCTTTAATCCCAGCACTCAGGAGGCTGAGGCAGGAGGATCATTGTCACTACGAGACCAGCCTGGGCTACAAAGTGAGCTCAAGTCCTGCCTGAACTGCATAGCAAGACCGTTTCAAAAAAAAAAAAAAAAAAAAAAACCCGCATACAATACATACAAATCATAACTTGAATTATGGAATTAAACAACTATGTGAAATCAGTTCATGAAGTTTGCAAACATCCACTATATAACATGTATATGCCGGGGATTTAGCTCAGTGGCCTAAGCGCCTGCCTGGCAGGCGCAAGGCTGTGAGTTCAATCCCTGGTACCAAAAAAAAAGACAAACATACGTACTTAATGTCAATATTTTTAAGGTCAACATTATGTTTGTTCAACTTAGTGGAGTAACACATGTTTGTGAGATTTGTAACATCTAACTAAAGCATCTATCATCACAAGATGCTTACACTGTTTTACAAACACTGAGAAACACAGCAGTTGGTGTTCCTAAGTCACATCTTGGTACAATAAAGTGTAACAGTTTTAAAGTCCAGGTGTACATTTTTTGCTAATATGTAATAAGTTTGCTTTAACTTTTCTCCCCTAATACTACACAAGAAATGAAAGACGTACACAAATGTAGGCAAATTAGTATAAAGTTGATAAGCTTAAAAATACAGATTCTTATGAAGAATAAAGCTGTCATGCTGAATGAGATCAGTGCCAAATAATACTGACTGCTTATATTTTTCATGTCATATTTAATGCCTTTTCCTATCTCATTCAAAAAATGCAGAAAACAGAAACTTACCCACACAAGCACTGAGGAAAAGCCAATCAGTCTTTTTCATCCTATTTTTAATTTGCTTTAGTTTTTTGAAGTCCACTTCAAGTTCCTCCTTGCTGCCAACAGCACCAGCAAATTCAATCCTCTGAAAATCCATTTTCACTTCAGAGTCTCGTTTTGTTGCAGGTGGTGATCTTCTTTGGCTGTTACCACTACTGCAGCTTCCCCTCCATCGAGCTCTGTCTTGCTCATTTATTATTGAAGAAGCCTCTTCAGTCTCTGCCAACTCTATTGCTTCAATGTTATTAGGTCTGGGATGATCACAAACAACACATTTTTTAGCCTTGGCCCAGTTTTCATATGTGCAAATAGAACAAGTCCAATGTTGGGTCCTTGTGTTCAGTTTATTTCTATCATTGTATTCCTCACAAGGATCAACAGAAAAAGCAACTGGTCTTGAGCCAGATCCTGAGGATTGAGGAGATTCTGTGGGACTCCTGGTCCTACGCTGAGATAAGCACTGGGTACATCTGATTGCTCTTGGCCAGTTCAAATATGTGCACATGTGGCATGACCATTTATTTGCATTTTCCATACTATATGAAGACTTAACCCTTGGTCTTGCACTAGAATCTGGACATATCAAAGGACTACTTCCTCCTTCAGTGCTGGAAGGATCCCAATCTCTACCAACATCACTTGAACCACTTTTAAATGGATCTTCTGTAATAATTGTTCCACTAGGCCTTTGGGCACGACACATAGTACATTTGATTGCAGATGGCCAGTTTTCATACGTACAATATTCGCAAGCCCACTTAATTCCGCGTTCTGACATTGTGCACTTCTTGAAGTAAGTTATGTCAGGCAGGAAGCTATAAATAATTAGGACATGGTTATTAAAACAATGACGACATAATTCTACCTCTGAAAACATACAAAAAATAAAATACACTTCAACTTATAAAATACACATTTCTCACAAGATGCACATAAAATTTCAGATTGTATTATTCTACTTTTCTTTTTGGGTTTCCAAAGAGACAGAGATAAATCCCAAAGAAAACTCTTAGAGGCCGGGATTTAGCTCAGTGGCACAAGTGCCTGCCTGGCAAGCTCAAGGTCATGAGTTGGATCCCCAGTACAAAAAAAAAAAAAAAAGGGAAAGAAAAAAGAAAACTCTTAGACCTTGGAATTTAATGAAACTGTACTTTGGAATGACAAAGGAACAGTAGGAAAATATTTGCCCCAAATGGAAAGGGAGGATTACAATAGGGATGCCACTAATAAAAATGTTTACTTTGAGCTCAGCCATCGGCATCTAACTTAGGAAAGTATGCAACAGTTAAAGACTCAAAGGGAAGGAAAAGAACACAAACCAAATAATACCTCAAATAAAGCCATTCTCAAATTACAAACATAGATTATACTATCTAGATACCATATAAGAAATTCAGAAGACCAAAGACATCTCTATGATTCCCTACTAAAGGAGAAAAACCTAAAAGTGCTAATTATTCACTGCTTTTAATTAGCACAGGTAGAAAAGATACTGGAGAATAAGCACCACAATTAACAAAGTAACATGAAACAGAGATGCTTCCTTAATATCGTTTCCTCAAAATCTAGCTCTATCTTGAGAAAAACAAAAAAACCAATACTACACATCACCCATAATTGGGAAATTCAAATTGTCAGAATATCTATAACTGTTAGCATAATAAAACTAATATAATTTTGAATACTTACAGTCAACATCTAAAATTTTTAAATATTTAAAATTCAGTTCATATTAAAATATATTCAAAATATATTCACTATTAGCCGGCCGTGGTGGTGCACGCCTTTAATCCCAGGCTGAGGTATGAGGAACCTTTTGAGTTCGAGGCCCACCTGGGCTACAACATGAGTGCAAGGCCGGTCTGAACTACATAGTGCGACCCTGCCTCAAAAAAAACTAGGGCTGGGAGTTTGGCTCAGTGGCTTAAGCGCCTTCCTGGCAGGTGTGAGGCTGTGAGTTCGATCCCCAGTGCCACAAAAAAAAAAAATAATAATATATATATATATATATATATATATATATATATATATATATTCACTATTTAAAAGTTCCTAGGAGCTAGGAATGGTGATGCACACCTGTAATCCCAGCAATTGGAAGGCTAGAGCAGAAGGATCACCACAAGTTCAAGGCCAACCTAGGCTACATAATGAGTAAAATGTCAGTCTGGACTACATATTGAGACTATCTCAAAAAAACCAAGAAAAATAAGAAAAAAGAGAAGTTCCTAGGATTTTATAGTGGGCTTACTAACATCACACTATAATAAAGATGTTATTTAATGAGAATAATGCATAAATGAATTAATCATTATTAAATGACCTTTTCATAGCCCAAACTAAAGCCACCTTCCCTAATTCTTAAGTCCTTCCTCAACTCACTAGCACTTATTTTGACCAAGAAACAAGAAATCCTAAGCAAAGTAAAGACTTTCCGCTTTCTGAGCAATTTTTTTCTAAACATGAAAACTTAAATCTTTTCACTTTCGAAGTGCATTGTGCCAAGTCTACACCCCATTCAGAGTGTGAACTCTAATAAGGACACCTTCACTATAAGGGTACTATTTAATAACTAAAATAAAAATCACTTACTAAGATTTTAGTTTCCATGCTATAACCTCCACCTTGTACATGGTTAGAATAAAAGTACACTTATAAATCAGATCAAGGACAAGTTTCAGTCTTCATGCTGGCTCAGACTCTGACTCCTCAGGAGACACTGCAAAACGTGTTAAGGTTCTGACTCTGAATAGCTATTCCTGTAAAGGAGACCAAAACTGAATTTCACTTATAGGTTGCTAATTTATCTAAAAGTACTTTATAAAAAGGCTTAATTTTAATCAGTTCTATTTTAATCATTTTCACTTATTTTAATAATGCTTATAGTCAGAATTTTAAAATGACAGCAATAGAAATACCTAATTCACTGGGCTGGTTGGTCAAATTAGAAAATGGAAAGATATCTTTCTACATAATATTAAGTGTGTGTATCACTGTGTCTGTGTGTGTGTACACATGCACGCACAAGCACTACTATTATTGCTAATACTAACAACGCTAGCAGGGTGTGGTTGCACATTCCTATAATCCCAGAATTTGGAAGGCTGAGGCAGGAGGATCACTGTGAGTTCGAGGCCAGCTTGGGCTACAAAGTGAGTTCAAGGCCAGTGTGAACTGCATAGTGAAAGCCTGTCTCAAAAAGACAAAAAAAAAAAAAAAAAAAAATACTAGCAATGCTAAGGCAATTGCTGCCTGTATTACTTGTCCAGCTAAAAGGGAAAAGGTGACAATCCAAATAAGTACAAACATGAAAAAAAGTATGAATTAGTTTTGAAATCTTTTTCTTCTTCAGTAATTGTACTTCTTCACACTCAGAAAATTTACTTTAGTAAACTTTTCAAATTTAGTTTATACATAAGGATTGCACACAATCTGACAGCAATTCAAAGTGTGATAGATAATGACATCTGAGGTGGACAACAGATTTAAGGTCAATTTAATTTTCTTTAGGCAATTTGTTTAGTTTCTTCGGAATGAAATATAAACTAACTTGTTCATCTGTTGGAAATCATGAGCATGTAGAAATCTGGCATTAACAAGACCAAAGACCATATCAGATATATACTGAGTTACCACAAGCCAATATCAATAACTCAATTTTTTTTTTCCTGGTACTAGGGATCAAACTCATGACCTCATACTTGCCAGGCAGGCACTTGTGCCACTGAGCTAAATCCCCGGCCCTAATAACTCAATTTTAATAGTCATATTCAAAGAAATTTATGCTTGCTTTGATAAATCTTTCTGTGATGTGCTTGTCAGTCCAAGAAAACAGCCTATGATCTTATCTTAGCTAATCTTCATGGAACTAATGTACTGGCAAAATACACTTGAATGTCCACAGCTGACCAAAATAAAATAGAAGATTCTTGGTTCAAGCCACAGCACAAAAAAATTTAAATAAGTGTATCATCATCATAATTAATGTCATCACACATGCTTGGTAAAATAATGGACAAATATTATAGCTGCCTAGTTAGCCCATTCATTCTAAAAATCCAGGTAACTAAGCAGTACTAAACCCTAACTCAAGAGTCTTAAGAGAACACATGAGATAATGATATACAGTAGTCACTCTCTGGAGAATCAAAGCTTTGTAGGAATATTATATTTCAGTAAATGAAAGTTAAAATTCATTGGAAGTATTATCAGAAACAGTTATCTAATCAGTAAATGGAATGAAAAAATAAGGATAACATCAACTCAACTACACAGTTTTTATACTACTGAGAAAAAATTAACAGAGTATTCTTTTTCTTACAGATGTTAAAATATTCTAAAAGGTATATAAAATTATATTGAAAGCAGTCAGCTCTAAGGAGTTAATACTGCATCATAAAACTATTACTAAATACCATTTTAAAGCCAGAAATGATGATATACACCTATAATTTCAGCACTTAGGAGACTGAGGCAGGAGGATTACCAGGGAGCTTAAGGCCAGCCTTCAGGCCAGCCAGAGTTAATGAGTTCAGAACCAGCCTAAACTACACAGCAAGATCTTGTCTCACACACAAAAAAGGATATATATTTTAAAGTATTATATATATATATATATACACATCTATATATATAAAACATTTTAATATATATTCATATGATTTAATTTATTGATTTAATTTAGCTGATTTAATTTCTCTAATTCTACATGCAATATAATTTCTAAATTCTATCCAAGACACCATACAATTGGTACAATAAAATCTGCAAAATCAGGACATCTTCAAAAAGAACTGGACACAACTGTTTTTTTTGGTTTGTTTTCATTGTTTGTGTAGATAGGGTCTCCCAACTCACAGCACTCCTGCTTCAGTCTCCAGAGTACCTGTATTACACACAGCTGCTTTTTTTTTTTTTTTTTTGTACCGAGGATTGAACTCACAACCTCGCGCTTGCCAGGCAAGCACTAGTGCCACTGAGCTAAATCTCCAGCCCACAACTGCTACTTTTAAAACAAATATTCTTTGGGTCAATTAAGTACCAACAGTTTTCATCCTGTGTACAAAAAAATCCAGAAATCCATTTGTGCATCAAACTCAACCTACAGAACAAACAATGTCACCAAATACAGCAACAATTTTACAGCATTAAATTCATGATGCTTTTAATTATATACTTCCCAACTCAAATAATGAAAGCACAAGTATTATGATCCATATTATTTATGGCTGTGGAAGGGACAAATAGTATATTTTAATATGGTCACGTTCAATGAGTTAAACCACATTTACAAGGCACTACCGTACAAGCATAGCTATACTGAAATCAATTCCTCAAAACTATAAGCTATAAGCTGGGCGTGGTAGCACACACCTTTAATCCCAGCACTCGGGTGGCTGAGGCAGGAGGATCATTGTGAGTTCGAGACCAGCGTGGGCTACAAAATGAGATCAAGGCCAGCCTGAACTGCATAGTGAAACCCTGTCTCGAAAAAGGGCTGGGGATTTAGCTCAGTGGCCTAAGTGCCTGCCTGGCAGGAACAAGGTTGAGTTTGATCTCTGGTACCAAAAAAAAAAAAAAAAACTGTAGCTATAACACAAAGCCCCCCACACACCTACTACAAAAACTAAAACCTATGTAAGAGAATCAAGGAAGTAAAACAATCTAGTAAAGTACAAATTCCTTAAGAAACAAACACACACTCAGTTGTCAAGTAGCTTTAAGTGATGAGAAATTAGCCAAAGTACTAACAGCAATTGCCTTACAGGATTGTACTAGCTTTATTAATATACATGTTAATAAAAATCTTTAGATTTACAAATCTGTGAAATTTTATAAATGCTCTGACAACATCTTGGAATAGTACTGACATAAGTAAAACTAAAAAGGATATTCCAAGTCTGCTGAATTTTCAGGTTCTGTTAAAATGTTACAAAGTAATTCTGAATTATAAAACTTATATAAATAAAAAAAGTAAAAGAATTACTTAACCATTAAGCCAAAGCTCCCACGTATTCATCATTTCTTTTCTTACCATTATCTTCCTACATCACTGTTTTCCTCGTAACAGTCGCGGGAAAAACCACCCCAAGATAGAACAGGATGATCTCAGAGACTGATGATATATTCACAAATTCTTACCCCATTTCAGGGCTCCAATAGCTTACCAACACTTCCATTAAACTTTTTTTTTTTTTTTTTTTTTTTTTTGGTACCGGGGATTGAACTCACAGCCTCGCGCCTACCAGGCAGGCACTTAGGCCACTGAGCTAAATCCCGGCCCTATTTTCTGAGACAGGGTCTCATTATGCAGTTCAGGCTGGCCTTGAACTCACTTTGCAGCCCAGGTTGGTCTCAAACTCACAATGATCCTCCTGCCTCAGCCTCCCAAGTGCTGGGATTAAAGGCATACACCACCACACCTGGCTTTCCATTAAATTTTTAATCTTCCTCTCATGACAATGTCCTATCCTGACTTCTCTAGTTTCCATTTGTTATGTATGACCTGTGTCTAGATGTCACCCCAAAGCCACGTATGCAGTCATATGAGGGGCTTTTCAAAGGTGGCTCTGGATCCAGAGTATGTGATGCTGGGACTAAGTGTGTGATGCCAGGATCAAGGGCGTGTGATTACTAAATTAGTTCATCAACTGGCTTGGCACAGTTTTCTGGATGTGGATAATGGGAAGACCCACCCTAAGGACATGTAGTCTGGATATAATATAAGGGACAGAAAGAGGGTTACTGGTGTCACTAGCTGCTTTGCTGCCTTCTACCTGCCATGGACTCTTTCTCCTCTGCAATGTCCATTTGCCACACCACCCTGTCTTGGAGACAGCCAACTATGAATTGAAACCTCTACAAACTGTGAGGCTTTATCCATGTGTTACCACCGCTAAAGATAAATACATGAAAACACTGTCCTTAGGTATAATAAACCTTTCCTCCTTTAACTTTGGGTGTCGGGTATTTTGTCTCAGCAACAAGAAAAGCAACTAAGACACCACTAATGACACTATTTATATCCCCCAGCAGAGAAACGGTCATCACTAGAATTTGGCCTTCTGTCCACAGGTTCTTTCCAATGGTATCTATCAAATCAATTATTTTTTTTCCCATCTCCCCTGCAACCAACTGTTTCTCAGTTCAGGTCAGAACTACTATAATAGTCTCCAAAGCTTCTTTGCTTTCCAAATCTATCCATCTATTACCAGAATAATCCTCTTTGTGAAGCACTTCTGTAACCATATTAACTCTCAATTCCATTCCATTAGCTCAGAGTCCACATATTCTCAAAATATACCACACACACTCACCCCAATCTATCCATGCGTCACCACCGCTGAAGATACACACGTGAGAAACCACCAACAGAGTGAAGAGATAATCCACAACGTGGGAGAAAATGTTTGCCAGCTGTCCCTTAGATAAAGGATTAACATCAAGAATGTATAAAGAACTCAAAAAAATCAGTCCTCCAAGATTTAAAGACCCAATCCAAAAATGCGCATCTGAGATGAACACATACTTCTCAGATGAAGAAGTACAAACAGCAAATAAATACATGAAAAAATGTTCAACAGCACTGAACATTCGAGAGATGCAAATTAAAACTTCACCCCAGAAAGAATGGCTAGTATTAAGAAGTCAACCAATAACAAATGCTGGAGGAGCTGTGGACAAAAAGGAACCCTTCTCCACTGTTGGTGGGAATGCACGCTGGTGCAACCACTGTGGAAGTCGATGTGGAGATTCGTCAAAAAGCTAGGACTGGAGGTCCCATTTGACCCAGCTATTCCCTTTCTGGGTATCTGTCCAAAAGAATTTAAAATACCATACCACAGCAATATATATGTGCCTATGTTTACAGCTGCACAGTTCATAATAGCCAGATCTTGGAAACAACCTAAATGCCCCTCGACTGAGGAATGAACAAAAAAGATGTGGCATTTATATATAATGGAATACTACTCAGCTATAAAGAATGATAAACTGGACACTTTTATACTTAAATGGATGCACCTTGAGAACATGCTTATTAGCCCAGCGTGGTGGCGCATGCCTTTAATTCCAGCACTCGGGAGGCTGAGGTAGGTGGAGCCTTGTGAGTTCAAGGCCAGCTTGGGCTACAAGGTGAGCTCAAGATCAGCCTGAGCCACATAGTGCGACCCTGCCTTAAAAAACTAGGGCCAGGAGTTTGGCTCAGTGGCTTAAGCGCCTGTCTTGCAGGTGCGAGGATGTGAATTCGATCCCCAGTGCCACAAAAAAAAAAAAAAAAAAAAAAAGAACCTGCTTATTAGTGAAATACACAAGTCACATATGTGCAAGCATCGTATTGTTTCACTTGTGTGACAAACTGAAAGAAAAACTATGTATATGTTTATGTATATGTATGTTTTAAAAGTTAAGATAGTCTAAAAAAAAAAAAAAAAAGCACAAGGGCCTCTTTTGTCATCCACATGGCCTGCCCAGAAGTAAATTCAATGCCTCCCTTCACTGAACACCTCTGTAGGCTCTGCAAAAAAAAAAAAAAGAAATACAATAGAAAAGAAGATAATGCAAAGTGTCAGAGAACATAACACACAGTAAGAACAGGGACTGTTCTATAAAATTTTTGTTATATATATATTGACAGGAGTCTAATGTCAATTGAATCATTCTGGGTTGTGATACATGTTGGAAAATCAGTGGTTTAAACTCTAGAATTTTTGCTCCTCTGAAGACTCCAGTATTTTCTTGAACTGACTATGATCTCTGAAAAATATCTGAGTAGTACACCAGGGTAAATGTTTAGGCCAAAATGGTTTACTTCATTTTTCTATTTTAAGCCTTAAGCTGAATTCCTAGACCAAAACTGATGGTATTTCGTTATCCTGACACATTCTCTCCCTTTAGTGTTTGATTTGTTTGACCCTTGTAAACCAGCCTAGGACGCTAAGTCTTAAGAAGTGTTTAATAAAATATGTCAAGTTGCCTAGCAAAATCAATAAACTCTATTTAAAAAAAAAGATACACACATGAAAGCACTGTCCTTAGATACACAAGCACAAAAGACTCACTTCTAGAGAGTTCTACCCATTGTTCAAAGCTAAGTCTGATCTCCGTGATATGAAGCTTTCAAATTACTCCAAGTATACTCCAAGCAACTGCACTTTTACTGACATTTGGCATTTACTATACAGTATTTCCTCCTGGGTCTAGCTACAAAAGCATTAGTTTGTATAAACTTTTTCCTATGTCATTCTTTTCCATCAATTTTTAATCATAGTACTCAAGGTTCCAAAACCCTCGTCTCAAGAGATTCTAGTGGACCAGTACACAGACTAGCACCTTGTGTTTACTAAAACTCATGAACAGATCATACTGAATGAAGGAGTGGAGCTTTTGAGCAATCTTAGGAAAAATTCTAGAAACTCCATGGCAGCAACTGCAGAAGCACCAAAATCTCAGTAGAAAGTATAGACACAACTAAGTGCCAAGAGATACGCACTGGGATCCCACAGCTGGTTACAGAGCCACAGAGCTACAGAACCAGGATTCCTACGCAGGATAGGGAGAGGCATTACTATGACCAGAGCTGACAAAACATAAATCATAATACCAAATCACCCAACAACATGGCGGGGGCTGTGGGGATGATTCCCATGAATGAATGAAGCTGAATTTCCTGCAAAGAGAATTTAAGAGTTCATAACAAGTTCATTTAAAGAAAGGAAATGCAGTCGGGCGTGGTGGCACACACCTTTAATCCCAGCATTCTGGAGGCTGAGGAAGGAGAATCCCTCTGAGTTCAAAACCAGCCTGGGCTACAAAGTGAGTTCAAGGCCAGCCTGAACTGGACAGTGAGACCCTGTCTCAAAAAATAGGGCTAGGGATTTAGCTCAGTGGCCTAAGTGCCTGCCTGGCAAGCACGAGGTTGTGAATTTGATCCCAGGTACCAAAAAAAAAAAAAAAAAAGAAAGGAAATGTACCACCTTTGTTTTTGGACTGGGGTTTGTGTTTGACACCCTTGAAATGTCTTTTTATCTCAGCAACCAGATTATAAACTGGCAAAAGCTAATCACATCTGTTTTCCCTTCATTTCACATCAAAAGAGATCCATACTCAAATATGTAACTCTATCAAAAATATCTGAACTATTACATGGCCAGTCAGTGCACACTCAACGTTCCGCCCCATTAAAAATATAAACATGTATTACATAAATACATGTAATTTAATCAATCCAATAAAATTATAAAACATTTTTGTTCTTGCTAGTTTTGGTGGGCTTGGTTGCTTGGTTTGGTTTTTTTTTTTTTTTTTTTTTTGCGGCACCAGGGATTGAACTCACAACCTCACGCCTGTCAGACAGGCACTTAAGTCACTGAGCCAAACTCCCAGCCCTGGTTTTTTGATGCTGGGTCGCACTGTGTGGCTCTGAACAGCCTTGCGCTCGCGTTGTAGCCCAAGCCGGCCTCGAATTCACAATGTTCCCCCTACCTCAGCCTCCCGAGTGCTGGGATTAAAGGCGTGCGCCACCATGCCCGGCTTTGGTTTGGTTTTTTAAGACATGTAGTTTGGGCTGGTCTTGAGCTTACTAAGACTAGCCTCAAACTCTTGGCAGTCTTCCTGCCTCAGCCTCACCTCCTTGGTGTGCACTACCAAGTGCAGCTTTGTCCTTTCCAGACTGGCATCTGGAATAAAAAGAACTTGTTTTTCAAAACAAATACAATACACTAACCACCAAGTTTGTTAAATGGCTTAGTTTGAAGCCCTCTGATTCCATAACCCATAATTAAACACACTGATTTCCCAGACTATTCTGATTTTCCTCCATTCTCACTACTTGTTCTTCCTCAATTTTCTTTGCTAGCTACCTTATACTGTATTCCTGAGATAAACAGTCAAATGTCTCACTATGCAGCCCAGTGTGGACTCACACTCCTGCCGATCCTCCTGCTTCAGCCTTCAGAGTACAGAGATTATAGGCATTACAGGCGTGTGCCATCACGCCCAGTCTTTAGTTCTTATCTCTCTAACCACTACCAAAACTCCCTTGGGGATTGATTTCACTCCATGCTTGGGTTTTAAATTTTATTTATAAGATTATGAGTCCCAAATTTACATATCCAGCTAGACCTCACCCCTAACTAAAGATTTGTGAATCTAGCTGTCTACTTGACATCCCTGGTTTTTTGTTTTGTATTTTTGGTTTTGTTTTTAGGTTTTGTTTTGTCTTGTCTTTCGAGAAAACTTCTGGCTATGCAGTTGGGCTGGCCTTGAGCACACTTTATTGCCCAGGCTGGTTTCAACTGGTAATGATTTTCCTGCCTCAGCCTCCGAGAGTGCTGGGATCACAGGTATGCATCACCACACCTGGCCAATACTTCTGTTTCTGTAAGAAACACCTCAAACTAACATCAAAAACTGAATTCTTGATCACAATTTTATGTTTCTGGGCCTGTTTTCTCATTTAAAAACTGAAGGAATTGGACTACTAACAGTCATAAAGCTATATGATAAATATTTATTCCTTTTCTCATTGCTCTGGAAGTCTATTATTCTACAGCAGATTTACATACCTTCAAAGTCTGACCAACTTGAGCTACTATGACAACTCCTAACCTGATTAATAATTCAAGCTTGTATGTAAAGGCCAAAATATGGAACATCTGCAATCACTAAATATTCTCTAAAAATACTAAATCTATGTTAAACTGTATATAGTTGATTATCAGTAACTTCAAAAAGAACAAGCCTTTCTATACAAGCAAGTCACTGCTTTACAGTATATGGTGTCCATAACAAATAAGTAGATTTGCATTAAACATAATTGTTGGGTCCTTCTAAAGAATTAGTGAAAGCTGGGTATAGTAGTGCATTCCTGTAATCCTAGTACTTGGGAGGCTGAGGCAAAAGAATCACAAATTCAAGGTTACCCTGGGTTACACAGTGAGTTTAAAGCCAGCCTGGACTACATAGCAAGACTTTGCCTCAAAAAAACAAAAATCTGTGGACAAGCTGGACACCAAGAATGACCTTGGTGTTGCTGGCACTATCCCATGCACGTGAGGAAATTACTCCTACGACCAGTACATCTACCTTCGTTCCACTCAAATATAAGTACTTGAACTATAATGAAGAATTTAAAGTTTACATTTTAATTTACCAAGAATGCATTAATTAGGAAACCTGTAACAAAAGTTACAATTATAATGGGTTTTCCTTTTAAACCACCAGATACTTAGCAATTTAATGATTAAGGTGAAAGCAGATTCAGAAGACACAAAGTTACTTACAATTATGTTAAATCTACCATAAAACAATATTGCTTTCATCTATCTTCTAGTTATTTCAGGAGAAATTCTAACTCTCTACATATTAACTTTGTCTATTTAAACAGTTCTAGAATGTAACAAGAAAGGGGAGTGTATACTCTGTATTTTTGAACTATGGTAGAATCCATCTCTGCAGAGTTCCTTTACTGTTTCCCAGTCACACACATCAAAATACAACTCTAAACAGAATTAATTAAATGTAGCAACACAGGACAACACTTACCAAAAATATACATGCAAGGAAACGGGGATACAGCCAGGTGTGGTGACGCACGCCTTTAACCCCAGCACTCGGGAGGCTGAGGTAGGAGGAGCATTGTGAGTTCGAGGCCTGCTTGGGCTACAAGGCAAGCTCAAGGTCCGCCTGAGCTACATAGTGCGACCCTGCCTCAAAAAACCAGGGCTGGGAGTTTGGCTCAGTGGCTTAAGCGCCTGTCTGGCAGGCACAAGGCTGTGAGTTTGATCCCTGGTGTCACAAAAAAAAAAAAAAAAAAAAAAAAAGGAAACGCAGATAGATACAACTAGATAAAATACTGTCTTTATGCTCAGGAAACCTACGATTTAATTAAATGAAAGACTGCAGCTTTCTTTAAACATGTATGGAAACGCAGTCATTATCCCCAACAGCACTTATCAACCTAGCACTTAAAAGAGAGTAAAACAGGGCTTGCCTAGTACTTATAAGACCCTGGGTTGATTTCCAGCTTTATAAAAAGTAACAGTAATTAAGCAATTTTTGTAAGAACTATGAACATGTTTACCACTTTCAAATTTTAAGTGCTCTCATTATTCTACCCATTCTCTGTTCACACTGGGAACAGATTATTCCCAATCTACAGAGTATCCATAAGAACTAAGTCATTATTCTATCCAGTCCACTAAAGGCCACCTTTTGATCAAACACTATGGATGCTATCCATGTGACAGAGGAAAGAAAGATAGAAACTTGGAACTTCCAGATAATCAGTAATTTGTAACACAAAAGAAAAAAAAAGCTATAAAAAGGCAGAGCAAACAGATATACTATTAAAGCAATACCTACCTATCATGTGAACCAAAAGTAGCTTTTTCCCAATTTCTCAATTCTCTTCGAATTATTTTGCTAAATTTCAATCCGTTAAAAGTCATTTTAATTAAAATATTCTGTAAATACAATCTATAAATGTCACCTGTTAATAAAATAAAATCATTCAGTTAATCACTTCCCTCATGACTCCTAGTGTGATGGATAACAAAAGTAGGATAAGGATTTTTCTATCATTGTCAGAAAATGCACAGTAAGTCAGTAAAATTTCAGTAAAGGGTATCCTGGGAAGGAATGTTAAAAACAGCACAAGGCTGAAGATAGTTATCCACATTATCAGAGGGAGGTGACTAGGCCATCTTTGTCTATTGCATAATTTTGCCAGAGTCAGCCTTGTTCAACTAGAAAACAGTAACAGCTAAAACCTAATAAGCAGTTCACACATGCCAAATGTCATTCTAAGTCCTTTATGTATATTAACTAATTCAATCCTCAGAAGGTATAAGGCAGGAGCCAGGCGTGGTGGCACACGCCTTTAATCCCAGCACTCCTGGAAGCTGAGGTAGGAGAAGCGTTGTGAGTTCAAGGCCAGCTTGGGCTACAGCGCAAGCGCAAGGCCGGCCTAAGCTACATAGTGTGACCCTGCCTCAAAAAACTAGGGCCAGGAGTTTGGCTCAGCGGCTTAAGCGCCTGCCTGCTCTGGCAGGTGCGAGGTTGTGAGTTCGATCCCTGGTGCCGCAAACAAAAAAAAAAAAAAGAAAGAAAGTGTAAGGCAGGTACTACTAGATGTTCTGCATCTAAGTCTGCACTTTACATACTATATGAGAAATACACATATGCACTGTAGCTCATAATCATTTGTTCCACTGAGTTGCTGATCAAACAATCCCTTCTCACTATCTACTTTTAAGCAATAGCTAAATTAAATTTTTCAAAACAGACTTGTTACCACATTTTGCCAACATTTAGCTTTTTAAAACTGAATCTTCCCAAAGGGCTGAGGCAGGAGCATCACACATTCAAGACCAGCATGGGTAACTGGGTAACACACCAACACTATCTCAAAATTTAAAATAACATAAAATTTTAAAACAGTTTTTGTTTTAAAAAGGGCTGAGGATGTAATTTAGGTGCAAACACCCTGGTTTCAATCCCCTAGACTACCAAAAAAAAAAAAAAAAAAAAAAAAGGAAGGAAAAGAAAGACTGAGCTAGTGAGAACCTAAAAAGTTATTTATAAGGGGCCAGGGATTTAGCTCAGTAGCATAACTCTCTACCTGGTAAGTGCGAGGTCATGAGTTCGATCCCTGGTACCAAAAAAAAATAGTTATTTATAAAAGAGAAAACAGACACACACACACACAAACACACACACAAAGAATGCTTTACAAAATATTATTGGGGCCGGGGGTTTAGCTCCGTGGTATAAGCACCTGCCTGGCAAGCTCGAGATTGTGAGTTCGATCCCTGGCACCAAAAAAAAAAATGATAAGCATATAAAATTGAGTGAAAAAAAAACTGGTAGTAATCACCATGGTTTTAGATTATAAAATACCTTACAAGTTTTTTTTTTTTGGAGGCAACCACTAAGGAAAAAGTATTATCAACTGTCAGCCTGACTCCTTTTAGGCTCACATGCATCAAATCAGATCACTATAGAAACCATGAATGTCAATTAAATAAGAACAGAAAAGTCTTTCATTTCCATTCAGTCAACTGTAAAAGGGGAAATTTTCATAAATAACATGGTTACAAATTGCAGGACCTATATGTGATGCTGTTTTAAAGGAAAGAAAAGAACAACTTTCTATGAGATTACAGACAAATTACATTTATCTCCTAAAGTCTCAATTTTCTCACCTGTAAAAATAGAAGCGCTAAACAATGATCTTCAGAATGTTTGTCCTATGCACTAAACTCTAATTAGCAAAGACAGGGTCTCACTCAGTAGCCCAGGCTGGCCTCAAACTTGTGATCATCCTGTCTCATTTCCTAAGAAGAGGCAGTCTCTCATTCTTCATTGGAAAATTTAGCTTTAAAAATCTTGCTTATTAAATTTACTTTGCAAACACCTTTTTTTTGGGGGGGGCGGTGGGTACCAGGGATTGAACTCACAACCTTACACCTGCCAGGCAGGTGTTTAGGCCACTGAGCTAAATCTCTGGCCCTATTTTTTTGAGACAGGGTCTCACTATGCAGTTCAGGTAGGCCTTGGGCTCACTTTGTAGCCCAGGCTGGTCTCAAACTCACAATGACCCTCCTGCCTCAGCGTCCCCAGAGTGCTGGGATTAAAGGCATGTACCACCACGCCCGGCTAGAAGTGTTTTATTAAAAATCACAGATATCATATCCTGTCTTAGAATTTCAACTGCAAGTGTGTTATTGCAAATTAATGTGCAACACTAAGTATAGATTCTTATCACCCATGAAATAGTAATAACTTCTTCATATAGCCAAAAAACATTCTTATGTTAATCAACTTGTAATTGAGGATAATTATATCATTAAAGCTAAGTAAAATCCAACAAACAGTGCTGGGGCAACTGAATAGCCACATTTAAAAAATTATGTTGGATTCTTACTTCTTCTAATCATTTGAAAAGCGCATCTCAATTTGAGACCAAAAACGATAAAACTATCAAATGAAAACAAAGATACAAATCATGATTTTGGATTAACCAAAAGCAAACGTGAGAGAATATAGTTTAAAAATTAAACATTTTTGTGTTCCAAAGGACATTACAGAAAAAAATGAAGACAACCCATGAAACCATTTATCTAAAAAAGCAAGCACCTTCTGTTTAGAATATAAAAAGAATTCTTACAACTCAATTAAAAAAAAAAAAACCCAATCAAAGAATGGAAGATGGATCAGAGGGCTGGGGATATAGCTCAGCAGCACAGCTCCTGCCTGGCAAGTGTGAGGTCGTTGAGTTTTAAAAGACAGTAAAAAGCACTCTTACACTGCTGACAGAAATAGGAAACAGGCAGAGCGTAGTAGCACACTTGGGAAACTGAGGCAGGAGGATTGCTTTGAGTTCAAGGCCAGCCTGGGCTACATAGTGAGTTCAGGACCACCCTGAATTATATAGCAAGATCCTGTCTCAAAAAACAAAACAAAATAAAGAATAGTACAATGGGGCTGGGGATTTAGCTCAGTGGAGTGTAAGCACCTGCCTGGCAAGTGCAAGACCGTGAGTTCAATCCCTGGTACATAAAAAAAAAAAATGGTACAACTACTTTGAAAAACAAAAATCTGAACATAACTTTTATAAGCTGCACATCTCATAACAGTCAGAAAACCCAAAGTCCATCAATTAACGAACAAGTAAACAAAATGTGGTATACCATACAAGAAAATACTTTTCTGCCATATACTAAAACAAAGAACCTTAGAAACATGTTAAATGAAAGAACCCAAACACAAATGGCCATATATACATGAGATTTCCAAAACAGGCAAATCTAAGAGACACAAAAAGGACATCTGTTGTTGCCAGAACCTGAGAGAGCAAAGAAATGACTGCTAATGGGCACATAGTTTATTTGGGGGATGCAGAAGGTACTTTAGAATTACACAGTGGTAACGCCTGCACAAATCTATGAAGACACTAACAACCTACTTTAAATGGGTGAATTTCATGGCATATTAAATATACCTCTATGAAGCTATTTACCCAAATATATATATATATATATATATATATATATATATATATATATTCCACTCTGGGGCTAGAGTGCAGCTCAGTCTAGACTATCTGGTTAGCATGCACAATGTGCTGAGCACAATGCCCTAGATTTATTGCCCAGCGAAAAAAAAAACAAACTAAGTTAAGAAAACCCTAGAAAGAAGTAATAGATGCCAGTAACGTCTTACCCATTCAGATATTTTCACGTACATGATTTAACTCCATGCAAGTACAAATTTGACTTGACAAAAGACAAAAAACTAATACTGTAATTGAGAGCAAGCAGGACAGTTTATTCTCAACATAAGGACTATAAAAACAAAGGAAATTCATTTTTTCATTACCAAAAAGTTCCATTCACTGAGCAACAGGAATATTGTCAACTTTATATCCAATTTACCTGGCCCACCTCCATTTTAAAATTTAAAATGATGGCTCTTGTCAAAAACTGCACCTAAACCAAAATAATACCGTCTCAGAAAGTAAATTTATTGACCCAGATTTCTCTAACAATGATACTACTAGTATAATTCTATGGCCTTTTTACAAATGCAAGTAGCCTGAGTAAAAAATGCCCCATATTTCTGAAAAGTGTACTATCACTTTAGTTTTAGCTCCAGTTATAGTAGAAAAGTTTAAGAACCTTGGGAGTGAAGTTTTCATATAAACTACTTCCTAAAATATGAGACAATCTGAAGGAGAAAAATACTTGAATGATTTAGAAGAGGACAAATTTCCACATATAAACAGTGGATAAGTCAAAATGGTTTACTGCCAAGAGATTATGTATCCATAAAATATCATGCCTCCTACTCACAATACATAACAGAAACATACACACCTATTTTCCAAATGTATCAGTAGCCACCTAAGGTACTGCATAATTATATGTGTTATCCTTGGTATACACCAATGTTATGGGCCAGCCTGTTGGTGTTTTCCTCCAACAGTGTTGACAGGTAGCAATGAATCACATATTCTCCTGTCTCATCTGCCTTATGATCAACAACACATGTTGCCAACATCTGAGGCTAAGAAGCAAACTAAGGCTACAGATTTTCTCCCTCCCATGATAATAAATGTTAACATACACACAAATATGGAATGGCTAACCTTCAGGTCACTGCTGCCAAACAGAAGCGAAGTAACTGCCCCAGACTCAAACATGAAATAAACCAGCGAATTGTGATTATTTTCACTTGGATAATATGACATGATCATTATGAAAATGTTAAGCACCTTCTACAGAGAACAGGGCTAATAAAATAAACACACTGAAAAAATACTTTAAAGAGACACAACTTAAAATCTTTTGGAGGTGGAGGCAAGGAGGATCGTTGCAAGTGCCAGACCAGCCTCGGCTACAAAGTGAGCTCAAAGCTGGCCTAAACTGCATAGCAAGATCCTATCTCAAAAGGACAAAAAAAAACTTTTGTCTCATAAGCACAAAGTTCCAGAAACTCCAATAGTTGAGAGACAACAAACTGCATACCCTGGAATACATCTAAAACCAAAAATACTGTCAGACCATGTACCCATATTGTCAGTATTGAAAATATGGTGTCCATATATATAAGTTCATTTCACCAATGTCTTAAAAATCTAGTTGGGAAGCAAAATCTTCTTTTAAAAGATTAATCGAAGTCAGGCATGGTGGCACATGACTGTAATCCCAGCACCGGAAAGGTTGAGGCGGGAGGATTGTTTTAAGTTTGAGACCAACCTGGCTATAAAGTGAACTCAAGGCCAGCCTGAACTACATAGTGAGACCTTGACTCAAAAAAACAAAAACAAAAACAAAAAAGACAAATTGAAATCCACAGTAACACAGGTTAAGGGTAAAAAGGGAGAAAGTATCTCAAAAGAGTGAACAGATCACTTGGGATTAAACCGTCAAAAAGGAGTCTCAGGACAGGGCATTTAAATCAGCCCAGAGAGTATCCAATACAAGCAGAAGAGGATTTCAAACAGAAAGAGAAAGGCATGAAAGAAAAGTCAAAAGAAGGAACTTCAAAGGAACCACAAACAACTTAGCATCACTGCAACTAGATTCACAAAAGGTAGAAATAAGAATTAAAACTGAGTAGATTCAGGTCAGACTACAGAGAAATTTGACCACCACACCAAGGAGCTTGAACTTTGTTTTGCATTTATTAAGGAGTTTTCTGTGGGTCTTTACATGATGTGGGATTTAAGAGTGTTCAAATGTGCAAGATATTTACCCAAAGCACACATAGAGCACTGATATTCCAAAAGAAACACAAAATCACTGGGGGGAAATAATGTTCAAAGTCCAGATAAAGATGGTGTTACCAGAAGAGGTGGTAAACAGCAATGCCCAAATAAAATTGAACCAAGTCAAATAGAAAGTTAGTGTTTTACTTCTGCAACTCCTGTTTCCTTAGTTAACATTATAAAAGCAAAAAGTATAAAATATATGGAAAGGTTCTCACTGTATCAATTACAATATGAAGCAATTTACCTCAAACATTGTGTAACTAAGACTATGTTAATCTTCAGACTTTAAATGCGATATGGCATAACCCGTATCACTGTACATATCTGGATCAAGGCCATGAACTTATAATATACTTCCATGAATGAGTGCATCACAATAGACCAAGTACGTTTCAAGAGTAAATAAGTGGGTGGCTCCAGTGCTCTAACTTATTAAATAAAAGCTGTTGAAAACAGCAACAGAAATAAAAATCTCTCATGCTATTCAAATTATATACTCCCTGAGAGTAAAATGTGTCATTACTGTCCTAGCACTACTTAACTGCCCAATGGTCCAATAAAAGCAAGATTTTGAAATTTTAGTGTAAACAGACTGCTTACCTTACAAGTCAAAATTCAAGACGGAGCAAGTTCTGACTTTTTTTTAGTTACCTCATTTATAAAACAATAACCAGGACACGCAGCTTTATTTTTTCCTAACATAGTTTAGATGACTTTCTCAAGGCTCTTGACACAAGCAAAGCAAAGATCACAATTCTTTACGGTTTCGCTTGAGTTATGGTCTGTACACTCAGCCACCAATGTTTTACCAGCATAGGGGTACCCTAGGAGTTGCACTAGAGATAAGGGAAGTCAACTAAAAGATCGCAGGTACAGGAATCATTCATTATTTTTAAAATTCCAGGAATTAAAAGTTTCTTTTTAACTATGCTCTTAAAACGGTAATTTCGTGCATCTGTTAACAAAAAACACTGATCGATAATAAGGTAAGGCTAAAACACTGAGAACAGAGGGCGGCGCTTAATCCGGTAGTCTACGGGTGGAAGAAAATAGAGTGACTGAAACACAAAATTCTCAGCCAAGGGAATTTCAAAACACCAGTGTATCTCAAACATGATGGGCCGGCTCAAACTTCTAGGCTTAACCTATACTCCTGTCCCTTCTGCATAATGCATGTATTCACTGCAGTCCTTTTGTCTGTGGAATGACCCGCACCAAACCATAGCAAAAAAAAAAAAAAAGATGTGCACTGAGCTATCGTTATCACTACAGGAGAGCTAGCCAGTCTTTCCACAAGTTCCATCACCCCACCCCACCCCCGTCTTGACTTAACAGGAACAACAGGAGGCCACCGCAGGAGGCGGAGTAGCGGCCAAGGGACCGAAATCCAAGTTAGGAAACCAGCACTAACTTGTGGCAATAGACCCAAGTCTTTACGGCCTACTGCAGAATGGAAGCGAGACCCGGTTCACCGACTCTTTTGGCAGGAATAGAAGTTGGGGAATCTGGCGGAAGAGGTGACAGGGCCCTCCGGGCGGCTAGTCGTGGCCACCAGGTCTGTAAACAAGTGGGACGGACCCACCCTTCCACGGCCCCCGGCTGTTCCTGCGCCAAGAGAGCGCAAGATGGACGCGCGGCCAGCGGCGGCCTCCGGGCCTGCCCTGCCCTCAACGCCGCGGCCCTGGGAGGCTGGGCGGCCCGGGCCCCACTGGCCGCCAAGGGCCCGACAGGCCGCGGTGTGGCGGCGAGCGGCCTACGGTAGGCGCCCCCACCCGAGGCCCGGTTACCTGGCGGCGGCGGCTCCTCCTCCAGCTCCCGCTCCTCCTCCTTGTCAGACACTCCGCGCCCGGTGGCGGTGACGGTGGCGGCAGCGACAGCAGCGGCGGCGGTGGCGGCGGCGGCGGCAGCAGCGGCGACTCCCGCACAGCCCGCGGCGATGAGCCGAGCCCGGCCCCTCTCCGCCTTCCTCGGCGCCGCCGCCCGCCCCGCTGCTGCCGCCCGCCCCGCTGCTGCCGCCTCCGCCCTGCCGCCTCAGTCAGGACATGGTCTCCGCGGGCCTGCACGGCTCCTGGCTGCCGGAGGCGGAGGTTGTGGGGTGGAGAGGAGGCTTGGAGGCGGGAGGAAGCCGGGGGGGGCGGGAGGAGAAAAGAAGGGGGGCGGCTTCAGGGACTGCAGACTCCTAATGGCGGCGGCCAGGGACCCGGAGCCAAATAAACCCTGCTGCGGGAAGCACAACGTCAGGGTCAGACCCTGCCGCTCGCCGCCCTGTCATTGGCCCCGAGGCCGCCGGTAGCGCAGCCAATGGGCGGCCGCCTCTTTCCGGGCGCAGGAGGTGGGCCACGGCCGCGTGACGTCATCCAGAGCGCGTGCTGATTGTGAGGCTGCGGTGCTCACCCAGGGACCCTGCGGAGGTGTGTGGAAGCCGCCAGGGGTGGCAGCTTAGGGCTGTAGGCTGCGCCTGGCCTCTGCTTGCTGCAGTTTCACCAATTTTTTTTTCTGCTAGTAGGAACTGAACGTAGGACCTTCGCAATGAGCTACATCGCTACCCCTTTTTTCGTTTTCTTTTTTTCTTTTATTTCCCCGGCACTGGGGATCGAACTCACAGCCTCGCGACTGCCAGACAGGCGCTTAAGCCACTGAGCCATACTCCCAGCCCTAGTTTTTTTGAGACAGGGTCGCAGTATGTAGCTCAGACCGGCGTTGCGCTCGCGTTGTAGCCCAAGCCGGCCTCGAACTCACAACGCTCCTCCTACCTCAGCCTCCCGAGTGCTGGGATTAAAGGCATGCGCCACCACGCCTGGCTTTTCCTCTTTTCGTTTTCTATTTTGAGAGTCTTGTTATGGCTCTAAATTGTTCAGGATAGTATCGAATTTGCGATCCTCCTGCCTCAGCCTCCCAGAATTTTGAGACAAGCCCAGTCTCACATCTCAGAAGTGAATTCCTTGGTAACTTGGATGCTGCTGCGCGATTTCTTTTTTTTTTTTTTTTTTTTTTTTTTTTTTTTTTTTTTTGTACCTGAGATCAAACTCACTTTGTAGCCCAGGCTGGTCTCGAACTCACAACTATCCTCCTGCCTCAACCTCCCGAGTGCTGGGATTGAAGGCGTGCGCCACCACACCCGGCTTGCTGCACTGTTTTTGAGCAGTTTCAATCTCTTGAGAAGATACTCGGAAAAATATCTAGCTGTTTTATCAGAATTCGATTCGCTGTTAATCAGTTTTACAATGGCTGTTTACTTCCGCCTTCACGGCCGCTACCTGTTTATATGACTGTACATATATGTTTATAACCTCTGTTTAGTACATGTATATGATGAAAAGCAATGGAGACCTCACTTCTCGCTGTTCACTACTTTGAGGTTGTCATCTTGGGTGAACACTACTTTCTTATGATTACCATTTGTATAACTTTCTGGTAAGCTTTACCCTCAGAAGATACAACCGTGGGAAAATACTGCTATGAGAATCCCCAAAATTAACTGTTAAAGAAAAACTACAGCATTCCCAAGGGCATTTAACAGTTGGATACCTTGGGTTCAACAGGACTGTTCCTCCGTGTATTCAGGTTTTTTTTTCTTTTGAGACAGTCTCGCTATGCAGTTCAAACTGTCTTTCTGGTCACTTTATAGCTCAGTTGCATAAGGGCCTGCCTGGAAGGGCAAGGTCCTGGGTTCGATTCCTGGTACCAAAAAAAATCCCTGCATTTGGACACTCTTCACTTGGGCCTACAGGGTAATTTAAAAAGCGATTTTGAATAAACCAGATACAATGGCACACGGTAATCCCAGCTATTCAGTAGACTGAAACTGGTTAATGCTAAATTCAAGGCCAGCTGGGGCAACTCAGTGAGAGTCTCAAAAAAAACATAAAAAGGGCACCTCCTCTATGGTAGAATACTTGCTGTAGCATGTGTGAGGCCTTGAGTTTAATACCCAGTACCACTGGTGAGGGTGGCAGGGTAGAGAAGAAAAAGAAAACTTCAGTTTCCCTTTCATAAATCAAGGCTGCAAAGCATTTCACCTACCTCGTTATCAAGAATCATACAATGAAGTGTTATGTTTAGTTGAGTTGTATTTTATTTTGGTAAGGGAAGGGGATATAGTTTGGGTAAGGTTTATTAACTCAATTTAGTAAGTGTTTACTGAAAATCTACCGCATACTAAGGAACAAGAACACAAGGATGAGTAAGACATATCTTAGTTAAGGAAACCAGAGGACAGAAAAGAGGGTAAAACAAAAATAACTATAATGACGATATAAGATGTTAAGTGAGAATTAACTTATTGAGAGGAAGAGTAAATCCAGAAATAATTCAGTGTTAAAGCCAAAAAGACACTTGATATAAGTCCAGTAGATTTTAGCCCTGGCTGCATATTAGAATCAACTGAAAAGCTTTTGAAGAAAGTAGGTGTCAGGCTCCACCCCACATTTATTGAAAGCATCCCTAGCAGAAGGACCTCGGCATGGCTACATTTTAAACACACTCTCGAGGTGGTTGCAATGTACAGTCAGTTTTGAGAATCACTGACAGAGTTCTATCCTCAGGGTATCCAGATGTGGAAACCAATGTCTAGAAATGCTAAATTAATTTAGGAAAGCCGAACAACGAAGTCTGATTGGAACACAGAGTTGTGGGGCAGGGGATGTAGCTCAGTGGCACAAGTGCCTGCCTGGCAATTGTGAGACCGTGAGTTTGATCCCTGGCACAAATAAAAAAAAAAAAAAAAAAAAAAAAAACAGAGTTGTTCATTCCCTAGTCATGTAGCCTTTTCATTACACCACAGTTGAGTTTTAAAAAAAAAAATGTTTACAAAAACAACAGATAACCTCACAGTTAAGGAACTTATTTCTGCTGTTTGGCGTCAATTGAACTACCATTTTACTGAAATACTTTTGGAGTTCTGAGAAGCCTTTAATTTGAAAAGCACTATTCACTGTGGTTTTTCCCCCCTTAAAACCTGTATTCTTACCCATAGGGATAATATACTTTTGCTGACATTTTATCTGTTCTGGCTTTTATTTCAGTTGTTGGCCAAACTGTGTATAGAAAACATAATGTCTGTCATTTTACTTTTTCTGCCTTATTATGAAAGTCTTCCATGCCAGACTCTGGATCTGTACTTGGTTCCATTAATGGTAGAAAAGAGATTGAGCAAGAAGGTGCCTTTTAATAAAGGGAACCTTTCCCTGGAATGTCTGTGGGACTAACAGTAGTAGAGCTAGAAATAAGGACAGAAAGAAATGAAGAGATGAGAAGCTGAACCCAAGTAGCTACGGGAATGAAGAGAGCAGGCATGAAGTTGAGCAACAGTAGAATCTAGGTTTGCCAGTGACAGAATCTGGTACGAAAGAATGAAACAAAGCAAAGTCTCCGTGATGGTGGTGTGACCAAAGGAGGCGCGCAGAGGGAATTACATCTGAGGAGATGTTGGCCACTAACTGGGATGCAGAGAATCCAGGCTTTTGCAGAACAGGGAACAGCAAGCATGAGGTGAGGTGGGAGACGCTGTCTAAAGTTTGATAGACTGATGCCAGAGAAAAACATCAGGGAATCGTCTACACCAAAGTTTACTGTGGAAGCCACAGGAGTGGGAAAGAACAAAAGAACGACTAACTGAAGTGGGGAAAAGGAGTGGTCAGAAAGAAATGAGATGAAAAAGATAGTAGAGTGTTTGGGAAGATGAGGGGGCAGTGAACCTCAAGTATGTAGTCATAAACAATATCACATTCTACAGATTTAGAAAAGAATTAGAACCAAGGAAAGGTCGCTGGATTTGACAGAGATTCGATGACCTTCTAGAGAACAGTTTTCTGTAGGGTTGATGGAGAGAAATGCCGAATTTCCAAAGCTGAAGCCATGCGTGGGTACTGAAGCAGTGATTATATACTACCAGTCCACAGTGTTTGGCTGTGAAAGGAAAGCAGGAATAGAACAACCACAGCCAGAAACAGCAGTGAGGAGAAGGTTTTATTTTCTTCTAAATATTTTTAACAATAGGCATATCAGAGCACTTTTGTAAACACAGAGAGCACATGGAGAGGGGGGAAAAGTGGTTGAAAGCCAAGGGGGAGGTAAAATTCAAAGCAGTCATTTGTGTTGGTACGTGGAATAAAGAACCCTGTTTTCTGGAACATAGTACTTTCCTGTGACCCTCCTGGATACTAACAATAAATCTGCCAGGAAAAAAAAATCTCTCAAACAGGCAAAATTTGCCCATAAACTGTCAGACAACATACAGCTTATCTGAGCCAAGTCTTCATCTGTGCTAGGACTGATCTGATCTCATGGGTAGAAATTTATGTTCATAGAGACAAAGCTGCCCTATGTCTAGACTAAGAACATTTCTAAATCTCTAGGTATCCCTGTAAGCTAGACTCATTGAGTTACAAGAGAATCATTGATGGATGGAGGGGTTCTTTTCCGTCATCTTGGTTTTTTATTTTTGCAGTATGGAGGGTGAACCCAGGCCCTTGAACATGCTAGTGAAACACTCTACCACTGAGCTACATCCCCAGCCTTCATTAATACTTATTTTTAGAAATTTTAGGTGCTGGGGTTAGAGCTCTATGGTTACTTGTCTATCATTGCCCTGCAATTGATCCCCAGCATCACGAAAGAGAGGCAGACAAAAAGGAGAGTTTGGAAACATAAAGGATCTGAAACAACTTCACTTTGTGTTATTGGGATGCACGTAGGAAAGTTTTGTAAAAGGTAACATTGTGGGTGAAAAAGAGCATGGACTTTGAAGTCAAACAGCCCTGAGCTCAAACTCTACTCTGCCGTGTAACTCTCTTCTTTCAGTCTCCATTTCCTCATTACAAAAATACAGGGTAATAGTCCTCTGGCAGCCTTTGAGGATTTAATGAGATAAGAGACGAAAGCTTCTGGCAGCACTCATAAGAACTTCATAAATGTCAGTGTTCTTCATTGCTTCGTGTCTCATTTACTCCAGGTGACAATTATTGAGGGATGACTCCAGGTTGAGTGTTGGCAATGCAGAAACATAAAAGGATTCTCTGAATCAGGGGTAACAGTCTAGAGGAGTTGGTGCCTAGTCCAGGATCCCCATACCTTCTAAGGGTCCCTGAATTCGCATGAGAAAAAAATACATCTAATTTCTACTGACCTTTAACTGAATTATAGCATTTACATCAAAGATCACCAACATAATCAAAAAACCACAACAGACCAGCCCTGGCCCCAATAGAAATCATAGACTTTTGAGATCATATTACAGATGTAGAAATCTTGAAGTACAGTTTATGCTCATCACTACTATAAAATTATGGTGACTGTACAACCAGCTTATTGAAGAAGCATATAGGCCAGTTACAGTGGTGCATGCCTATAGTCCTAGCACTCCAGGAGGCTGAGGCAGGAGAATCTCAAATTAGAAGCCAGTCTGAGTAATTTAGCAACTTAGCAAGACCTTGTTCAAAAATTCTTTTAAATCAGGTGTGGTGGCACACTCCTATAATCCTAGCACTTGGGAGGCTGAGGTAGGAGGATCACTGCAGATTCAAGACCAGCCTGGGCTAAAAGTGAGCCCAAGGCCAGCCTGAACTGCATAGTAAGACCGTCTCAAAAATACAAAAAAACTCCACAAAATTTCTTTTAGAAGGGTTAAGGATGTAGCTCAGTGCAAAGGCCCTGGGTTTAGTTCCCAGTACCACAAAAATAAGTAAATAATTTTTTTAAAAGAGCTGGGAGTCCGGGCGTGGTGGCGCACACCTTTAATCCCAGCACTTGGGAGGCTGAGGTAGGTGAGCATTGTGAGTTCGAGGCCAGCCTGGGCTACAACTCGAGCGCAAGGTCGACCTGAGCTACATAATGCGACCCTGCCTCAAAAAAACTAGGGTTGGGAGTTTGGCTCAGTGGCCTAAGCGCCTGTCTGGCAGGCGTGAGGCTGTGAGTTCGATCCCCGGTGCCACAAAAATAAATAAATAAATAAGTAAAAAATAAAAGAGCTGGGAGGTCCCCCAAATTTAAAAGCCCATTCCAAAACTGGGTATCTGAGATGAATACACAATTCTCAGATAAAGAAATACAAATGGCAAGTAAATATATGAGAAAACGTTCAACATCATTGGTCATTCAAGAAATGCAAATTAAAACAACATTGATATATCATCTCACTCAAGAAAGAATGGCTACCATCATGAAATTAACCAATAACAAATGCAGGCTGGGCTGTGGGGAAAAATGAATCCTACATTGTTGGTGGGAGTGTAAACCGGTACAACCCCTGTGGAAATCAGTATGGAGAGTCCTCAAAAACTAGGATTAGAGGTTCCATATGACCTAGCTATTCCCTTTCTGTGTATTTTCCCAGAAGAACTGAAAACATCATACCACAGCAATATTTGTGCACCCATGTTTACAACTGCACAATTTGAAATAGCCAGATGTTGGAAACAACCCAAATGCCCATCAACTGAGGAATGGATAAAAAAGATGTGGTATTTTTATACAATGGAACACTACTCAGTCATAAAGAACGATAAACTCAAGGCTTTTATAGATCAATGGATACAACTAGAAACCATACTCATAAGTGAAATAGATCAGTGTTGCGTGTGTAAACACCATACTGTTTCACTTGTGTAAGAAACTGAAAGAGTAAATAAGACCCAAAAGGTACAATAGATATAGTAAAAGGGAAAAAAACTGCTCGAAGGGAAATAATATTGTTTGATCAATTTAATGGTATTCTTTTTTTTTTTTTTTTTTTTTTGGAACCGGGAATCAAAGTCAGGACCTTGCACTTGCCAGGCAGCCACTTACGCTGCTGAGCTAAATCCCCAGCCCTTGTTTGAGCAGTCTTGCATGCCTGTATCTGGTAGCCTGAGCAATTACTTTGAGGGTAACAATATGCAATGTAACAACCATTTTTAAATTCATATCATGTTGTATTGTTTTGTTTTGTTTTGTTTTAAACAAAAGGAAAGAGACCAAAGCAAAACAATTTCACAACCAGCCAATAAGAAAGTAAGAATCATCTGCACATTGCATATTATTATATTCACTGAAATTATTTAGGTAAAAAATATAGACATGAAACATTACCCAAAATATTATTAGCACAGAACTTTTGCCTCAATGAATCAAAAGAAATGAGCTATATGACTATCTTTTTTGTTATGATTGCTCTATTGTTTTCAAATAAACATTTCGCATTAAAAATGAAATCTGAAGATGACCCTGAGAAAACTACTTTTCACTCAAAATTCTTTTTCTTTAACTGTCTTAACTAATTTTTTATATACATAGATTTTGTTTCAGTTCATCACACAAGTGCAACAACGTGATGGTTATATATGTGTGACTTATTTAGTTCACTGAGAAGTATATTTTCAATATTCATCCATTTAAGAGTGAAAATGTCTAGTTTATCATTCTTTATAGCTGAGTAATATTCCATTATGTAGAAATACCACATCTTTTTTATCCATTCTTCAGTCAAGGGACATTTAGGTTGTTTCCAAGATCTAACTATTATGAACTGGGCAACTATGAACATAGGTGCACATATATCACTGTGGTAGGATGTTTTTAATTCTTTCGGGAAGATAGCCAGAAGGGGAATAGCACATCATGTTGCTTTGAAATCCTGTATCACAACTGTTTTTTGTTTGTTTGTTTGTTATTGTTGTCATTTTGCTTTTGTTGTTTTTTAATTATTTGTTTCTTCATTTTTTTTTTGTCTTTTTCTCTTTAAAATTAAAAAAAAAAGAGCTAGGAATATAACTCTTTGTGAAGACCCTTTATTCAATCCCCAGTGCCATGGTAAGTGTATACATTAATATTAATGATTAAAAATACTTTAACTAACTAAAAAAAAATTTTAACTGTGCTTCAATTTAATTGGTTTCTTTATAATCTCATTTACTTTTATACATTTAAAAAATTATTCTTTACCGACCATGACCTAAAAGAAGATTAACAGACTATAGTCCAAGTTAATAGACTGCTGAGTTTTATTCATTTTTCAGGACAAAGAGGCAAACTATATAAAAGAAAAATCATAAAACCAGTGTTCCAAAGTAGGAAAACCATGGACTTCCTTTAGAAAGTAGAAATGGGAAGTAGATTGTTTTGCAGATAAATATGATTAACTAAGTAAGAATAAAAGAGAGACTGAAGATGGTAGGAAAGAAGAGTGACTCTTTAGGGGATAAGACAAATCTCAATTTTTAAAATGCTAAAAAATGGATCAAGTAAGCCAGGCATGGTGGCACATGCCTGTAATCCCAGTACTCAGGAGACTGAGGCAGGAGGATTGCTGTCAGTCTGAGGCCAGCCTGGGCAACAAAGTGAGTTCAAGGCCAGCCTGAACTGCGTAGTGAAACTCTGTCTCAAAAAGACCAAAAAAAAAAAGGATCAGGTAACCAGTAGTAGAGCACCTGCCTATGTGTAGGATCTGAGTTCGATCCCCAGCACTGCAGGGAGTGGAGGGATCTGGAAAAATAAAAAACAGGATTGATACCGATATCTAGTCAACCTCCAATATTCTTTTGCGGCACCAGGGATCAAACTCACAACCTCACACTGGCCAGATAGGTGTTTAAACCACTGAGCCAAACTCCCAGCCCTAGTTTCTTAAGGCAGGGTTGCACTATGTAGCTCAGGGCAGCCTTGCACTTGCGTTGTAGCCCAAACTAGCCTCAAACTCACAACGCTCCTCCTACCTCAGCCTAGTGAGAGCTGGGATTAAAGACCTGAGCCACCACGCCTGACTACCTCCAATATTCTTTATTTTGAAGTCTAATCACGTGAACAATCTCAGTGGGGATATTTATGTGGTTGGTTGCATTTATAAATGAATCTCTTCCCATTTCAGTGTTGATCAGGTGACACAGACACATACTTATGTGCCTACATATACACATACACATGTATACATCCACATGCATATACACACACATCATACATACATATACACATCTATCAGCATATGTACACATACACTTATGTGCATATACCACACATATTTTCACAAGAAAATAAACATACTGATCAGGAATCCAATGCTTCATTACATGCCTTATTATATAATGCTTATGGAATTAAAAATATTCTGCCATTTAGCCAAAGACTAAAATGACACATCAATTATCACATAGCTGTAATGTTAGGAATGCCTTGATATTTTCATTCCTATCCTTCCAGTCATTTCAGAGAACACAGAGTCTAAAAATATTTCAAAATATTTCATACTATTCATCATGTCATTCAAGTATTTATTTAATTAACTGAAATGATTCATGCAAGAATTTCATTTGCTTTACAAACAATGTACCAATTCAAATAATGGGCAAGAATAACCGGTGTGACAGCTGCACAGCTAGTATGTTACCATGAAAATCAGTGTTTTGTCACCTTCAATATGACCGATGTATCATATAAATATTAAATACAAAATCTAAAGCGGGTATGGGGGCGCACGCCTTTAATCCCAGCACTTGGGAGGCTGACATAGGAAGAGCGTTGTGAGTTCAAGGCTGACTTGGGCTACAATGTGAGCGCAAGGTCGGCCTGAGCTACACAGTGTGACACTGCCTCAGAAAACCAGGGCTGAGAGTTTGGTTCAGCGGCTTAAGCGCCTGCCCTGGCAGGCGTGAGGTTGTGAGTTCAATCCCCAGTGGCACAAAAATAAATAAATAAATAAATACAAAATCTAAATTTTATTTTTTTATTTATTTTTTATTTTTATTTTTTTTTGCGGCACCAGGGATTGAACTCACAACCTCATGCCTGCCAGGGCAGGCGCTTAAGGCACTGAGCCAAACTCCCAGTCCTGATTTTTTGAGGCAGGGTCGCACTATGTAGCTCAGGCCAGTCTTACGCTCGCGTTGTAGCCCAAGCCGACCTCGAACTCACAACGCTCCGCCTACCTCAGCCTCCAGGAGTGCTGGGATTAAAGGCGTGCGCCACCACGCCCGGCTAAAATCTAAATTTTAAAGCGGGCCTGGCATGATGGCACATGCCTGTAATCCCAACACTCAGGAGGCTGAGACAAGAAGATCCCTGAGTTTGAGGCCAGCCTGCACTATGTAAGTGAGTTCAAGGCCAGCCCGAACTACATAGTAAGACCTTGTCTCAAAAACAAAAACAAATTTTTAAAGGGGCTGATCAGACAAAAATGTATTTTTATGACTAGCACAGAGCTATTCAGTTGTTCTATATAAAGAGTAAAGATGAATTATATAATTAATGAATTCACTGGGTGGTAGTCTTTAGGTAATTTGGGACTTTATTAAATTGCCAAAAAATTGAAAATACCCTCCCTGTATTTTTGACACATAAGTAAAATAATTTTTAAAAGTAAGTATCAATGTCTTTTGTTTGTTTGTTTGTTTTTTGTTTTGATTTTGAGACAGGGTCTCTCTACATAGTCCAGGGTGGCCTTGAACTCCCAGTTATCCTCTTGCCTCAGCCTCTCAAGAACTGGAATTACAGGCCTGGTGTGGTGGCACACCCCTTTATTCCCAGCACTCGGGAGGCTGCGGTAGGAGGAGTGTTGTGAGTTCGAGGCTGGCTTGGGCTACAACCTGAACACAAGGCTCGCCTGAGCTACACAGTGCGACCCTGCCTCAAAACAAGCAAACAAACAAACAAACAAAAAACTAGGGCTGGGAGTTTGGTTCAGTGGCTTAAGCACCTATCTGGCAGGTGTGAGGCTGTGAATTTGATCCCCGGTACTGCAAAAAAATTAAAAAATAAAATAAAATAAAAATAAAATTGACCACACAAGGTTGTGAGTTCAACCCCCAGTGCCGCCAAAAAAAAAAAAAAAAAAAAAAAACCAACTGGGATTACAGGCATAATCACCACCATACTTGACAAGTGTCTTCCTTAGCTTTTAAAACTGACCTTTTCAACAAGGAATTCATGTAAAAAGAATTTACTAGAAGATCACAATTTATAGGCCTTACCACACTTTTGAAGGAAGAATCATCCCAGTGGTGGGAAAATTAGAAATAGCATACGTATCCAATTTCAACTCAAATTTAATCCACAATGAATTTGAAAATATAATCTTATACAGAGTAACTTTCTTACCCAGGCTTTTAGGACAGATGATTAACATTGCCATTAGAGGGCTTTCCTTTAAGAGCCTGCCATAAGTTCTTCTGAAATATTAAACACACAAGATGCAGGATGGAAATGAGGTAAGAAAACAGATAAGGGAAATAATTGGAACACATGCTCTTGGTAGGGTCAGGAACCTCAGAAGGAAGACACGCACAAAATGAAGGCCCATTTCACACTTATTCATGCAATCCTGGATGCTGGGACTTTATGTCAGTCTGATGCTCTAGTAGGATGTCAGCACCCTACTGTGAGAACTGGCTTAATTGTACAAATACCTGAGGAGCCACATCCTTCCTCTTTTCATTCTTATGAAAATGTAAACAGTTAACAATTCTAGTAGTACAAAAAATAGTAGGGAAAACTTACATTTCCTTAAAATGCCCAGTCCAGTGGTGGTGAATCTATGGCACGTGTGTTATTGTGTTTTTCTTTTAAGAAAAAAGATGTTAATGTATGAGTTGTTTTCTGTAAACTAAAGCCTCAGTATTTAGGTTTCACTGCAGTGTTGGCTCTTTGCGATAAACAAATGAATCTGGGGTGGCAGTTTGGGCCCTCGGTTTCTAAAAGGTTCGCCATCCCTGGCCTGGGGCTTATTTAAATCCTATTCGTGATAAAAAATGTATTCTAAAAACAAGTCATGGCCAAAGTAGTTCTCCTTCCCCATTCTTACCAACACGGACGGCGAAATAGCTCAAGCTTGCGCTGTCCAGGAGCTATTACCAAAACCTGTAGGAGAGTGGCTGCTATGGGGGAGGCCACCTGGCAGGAGCAGCGACCTTCCTAGAGAAGCAGGCCACTGCCAACCGGAAGCCCAGTGGGGAGCTTGCCAGAGTAAATATGTCGACTCCTCTCTCCTGCTCCTAGCCTGTGCTACAGATACCACTGACCACACCAAACTGCTCAGGAGCTGCCGGTGCCCACCTTGCAGGTCATTTGTCCCCAAGAAACACAGAGCAGCAGGACTGGATCTAAAGGGACACACGGAGGCTCCCCAGCCCCAGAAACTACAGCAAAGCAAGTGCAAAGGAATAGACGATCCCAGAGCTCTACTTTGAGGACACAGCTTCTGTCATTTTTGAATCCCTTCACCTAAGTGAAGGCTAGACAACCCAAAGTTTTGTTTTTATTTTTTATTTATTTTATTTTATTTTATTTTATTTTATTTTATTTTATTTATTGTGTGTGTGTGTGTGTGTGTGTGTGCCGGAAATCAAACTCAGGACCTTGTGCTTGCCAGGCAAGCATTTATGCCACTGAGTTATATCTCTAGCCCAAGACAACATATTTTAAGAGCATCAGAATTTTCCCTTTCTTTACTATGGTCTAGAAAAGAATATTTCTAGTCTGGTATTTCAGTGACACTCAGAAAAGGTGGATGTCAAGGGTGGCACAGAAACATTCCAGTGAAATAATGAAGAGTCATCAAGAAATAACTTCCTAGCCGGGCGTGGTGGCGCACACCTTTAATCCCAGCACTCAGGAGGCTGAGGTAGGAGGAGCGTTGTAAGTTCCAGGCCGGCTTGGGCTACAATGCGAGCACAAGGCCAGCCTGAGCTATATAGTGCGACCCTGCCTCAAAAAACTAGGCCCAGGAGTTTGGCTCAGCAGCTTAAGCACCTGTCTGGCAGGTGCGAGGTTGTGAGTTTGATCCCTGGTGCCACAAAAAAAAAGAAATAACTTCCTAAAGTTATAGTAGAAAATTTTAAATCAGTAAGCCAATAGCAGGGCCAGGAGTTCGGCTCAGTGGCTTAAGCGCCTGCCTTGGCAGGTGCGAGGTTGTGAATTCAATCCCTGGTGCCGCAGAAAAAAAAAAAAAAAAAGGTAGTTGTTTGCTTGTCTCTTTTGCTTGTTGTTTTTACTATATATGTCGTTTTTTTGTTGTTGTTGTTGTAGTTTTTGTTTGTTTTGTTTTTCTTCACTCAAATAAAATTAAAAAAAAAAAAGTAAGCCAATAGCTATCTATCCTGCAGCATCTTTGACATGTAATAATTTATCATAAAAGGTAAGATTTGTTGGTGTCTAGATGCTATTTAATGTCAGTCCTCATATAGTAAACAAACTATATTTCCACAACTATAGGACTTTCCTTTTATGATACAGTTCTTTATCTTATGGTATAGTTTTGAGTCTGTCCCTGAGCTATATCCCCAACCCTTTTTTATTTTGAGATAGGGTCTTACTAAGTTGCCCAGGCAGGGCTTGAACTTGAACGCTATCCTCCTGACTCAACCTCCCAGAGGTGAGATTACAGGTTTCCACCACTACACTCCAAATATTTAAAGATTAACTCACTGATAACATCAATCCAAAATACTTTTTATTTCCTCTTCCCTGCTTTAAAATTTTTCTTAGGGCTGGGAATATAGCTCAGTGGCACAAGCACCTGCCTGCAAGTGGAAGGTCATGAGTTCGATCCCCATTACAAAAAAAAAACCACTTTTTTTTATTAGCACCTTTTACTACCTAGCATTTTACAAATATAGATGCACTAGAGCCGGGCATGGTGGCTCATGCCTTTAATCCCAGCACTCGGGAGGCTGAGGTAGGAGGAGCGTTGTGAGTTCAAGGCCCGCTTGGGCTACAACGCGAGTGCAAGGCCGGCCTGAGCTACATAGTGCGACCCTGCCTCAAAAAACCAGGGCCGGGAGTTTGGCTCAGTGCCTTAAGCGCCTGCCCTGGCAGGCGCGAGGTTGTGAGTTCAATCCCCGGTGCTGCAAAAAAAAAAAAAATATATATATATATATATATATATATATATATATATGCACTTTCACTTACAATGTAATTATAGCCCCATAAATAAATTGCAAGTTGAAAATATTGTAAGTGAAAACATTTAATTCACCTAACCCATGAACATCCTAGCTTAGCAACACAGCACACTGTAGAGCATTTGTCCTTTCTGTCTGTTACCGTGAGGCTGACTGGAAGCTGTGTTTTGTTGCTGAACCCAACACGATGCAAGAAGATTGCCCTGCGTATCACTAACCTGGAATAAAAACAAAATTCAAAGTAGGTTTCTATCAAATGTGCATCTCTTTTGCACTATTTTAACACTGAAAACCATAAATTGAATCACCATAAGTCTGATATGATTTTTTAAAGTCTTTATTTTGGGTTTTTTGGGGGGGTTTTTTGGTACTAAGCCTTTGTTTTTATGGGAGCTTTTGGAGGGGAGTGGTACTGACGATTGAATCCAGGACCTCACACTAAGATAAGTCCCCAAACCTTTTTCAGTTTTACTTTGACACAGGTTCTCCTTAAGTCACTTAGTTATCCAGGACTGGCTTGAATTTGAGATCTTCCTGCCTCAGAGTGCTAGAATTACAGAAGTATATGTGTATTTTTACATGTGTCTTATTAGTTGCCTGTCTCCTGCACCAGAATGTAAGCTGCCTGAAGACAGGAATTTTATTCACTTTGTTGTCTTTATATTGTACTTGAAAGAGTGCCTGGCCCATTTCAAATGCTCAATAAATACTGTATATGCTACAAGGACTGTTAAATATACCTGCCAGCTGGGCCTGGTAGTGAACACCTGTGATTCCAGCAGTGAGGAGATTGAGGTAGGAAGATTTTTGAGTGTTCAAAGTCAGCCTGGGCTACACGGTGAGTCCAAAGCCAGTCTGGACTATTTAGGGAGACCCTGTCTCACACAACAACAATAACAATAAAACACACCTGCCGGTTCCCTGATTTGACAGCACTCAGCCGCGATGGCTGTGCTGGTGAAGACTAGGGTGACACAGCTGGGAGTGGAGGGACACTCAAGTGCAGAGGACTGCTGGCTCCAGTGCTGCCCAACCCCCAGGCCCGCTTCCCAGGTGGGCAGACATAGCCACAGAGGGCTGCGCACTTGGGAGCCCCCAGCTTGGCCTTTGACGCTGTATGATGGACATCTTAAATTCCTTAATAACATTATCTTTGAATTTGTGTTTCATGAGTGAATCTCATGAGTCAATGGAGTACACCCCAGGAATCAGAGCCTGGGTTCACCAGGAATCTGGTTCCCACTGCCTCCCCATCTCCCTGGGCCAGGTTTGCAGCTGCTGTTCCCCTGGCACCAGTGGCCACTGCCACCCTCTCCAAACAGTAACATAGGCATGGGAAGGACCCAGATGGATCATGCACATCCTGTGGACCAAGCCACTAAGTAAGACCCCAAGCAACTCTGAGGGTTTTGTTTTACTCCACAAATGTCCCCATACCCAATAGAATATATTAAATAACAAATAAAACCCAGCATGGCTGCTTCTGCACAAGGAGCTCACATTTCTATATTGCATGGAGCCTTGCAATTTGCATGGCCAGCCTTACGGGGCACAGAAATGAAAGGGACGAGAAACAGATGGTGCCAGGTTGGGACTTGTATCGAACCCTACTTAGCCTTTCTGCAGGAGCAGGTGGGGCCTCTGTGTGTGTATGAGCTGCTGCCTTCCCAGAGCCAGCTCAGGTTCCAGCTCTGTCAGGGAGTCAAAGGCCCCAGGAATGAGCTTCACTTGCTTCTCTTTCCAGCCAGTCTATGCCTGACTCTAAATACTTGGAGGCAATGATGTTCTAGAAAACGTACAACACCCAGTGCTTTGGGAATGGGAGTCCACACTTGTAGTATTTTGCTGATTGTCATGGTATAAATAGTCCCACCAAGGTCAATTTTTGAACTAACAATATTTGATCACCAGTTGAGAAAATCGTTGAATATTTAACAATTCGTGGCTCTCATAAGCTAGTGCTTGGAGGAAAGGGGAACGAAATCTCACTGTGATTTCATCTACAATCTGAAAGAATAGGATCAGATCATTCACAGAAGAAAAAAAATCCTAGAGAACCAGCAATGTGAAAAGATGCTCAAATTCACTCGTGATTCAGATACTACAGAGGAAAATAATGCGAGTCAAATCAATAAAAATGCTAAATGTCAAGGCTGGTGTGATGCGTGATTGGTGGGAATATACATTTGTGCAAATAGTTTGGAGAACAATTTGAGAGTCTCGAGAAAAATTTGCAGTTGCACTCTGGATGTCTATAGCTCAGGGACCTTCCTGCCTGTGAACAGTGAAGTTCACTGCTGCATTACAAGCATGGTTAGCTCCATTACCCAGCTTTAACAACTGTCAACTCCTGGCCAATCGTGTTTCCATCTTATCACCATCTCCTTTTTCCCCTTCCATATTATTTTGAAGTAAATCTCACACATGATACCTCTGAAAGTAAAAGAAATACACAAAAAGCCCAGGGTATACTTTTTGTTGAATGTGTGAAAGAATAATTAGAATAATCAGGGAAGGACAGATTTTTTTTTTAAAAAAAGGCAAAAACACTTTCATGAGAGCTATGGAGTCTGATTAGTGTAACAGTAACATTTCAAATACATTCCCTGAGGAAATCGTCCCTGCTCCCTCCCAGACACAGCAGGCTTCAGGGACCACCTTCTGTTGCTTGGCAGATTTTGAGGTCAAATTGAATCTGGATTAGGTAATCGGCTTAGTGGATAATAAACTAAGAATTTACATCACCACAGTACTTACAAACTCTTCACATGGGGGACTAACCCATATCTCCAAAATGTCCTCCTGGAGCCGGGCATGGTGGCACATCCCTGTAATCCCAGCACTCAGGAGGCTGAGGCAGGAGGATTATTGTGAATTTGAGATCAGCCTGGACTACAAAGTGAGTTCAAGGCCAACCTGAACTGCATAGTGAGACCCTGTCCCAAAAAGACAAAAAAAAAAAAAAAAAGTCCTCCTGGAATATTGCACTTTACATTTATTATTGGAGAGCATGTGCCTGGTGAGTTATATTTGGTATATAAAAATATCAAATATATAAATAAGCACATAAGCAATCCTTAAAATGACAATGACTTTTTTTTGTAAAAGTCACTTCCAGGTCTGAAATTTTCTGTGGATGTAGTCTTTCCCACAAAAAAATGTTATGCTGTTTGTAATGACTTTCCCTATTGTTTATCATCATTAGTTAAAATAATTCCTATCTCCAAAGTGCTGTTTTGGACTATGGTTTGTGGAAGGAGGCTTAAGATTTTGTTTTAATCTGAAAATAAATCAGCTAGAGAGTTTGGAAATGAAAGAGAAAAAGCATGAGGCACTTTTATATTCTAAGGAATGCTGTATTAAAACTTCAGTAAACTACTATATATTTTGTTTCCAAGTAGGTGCTAGGAAACTTCCAGAATATACAGAGAAATTATGTCCATATGGAATGTGGTTTCATAAGCCAACACATTAAACAGGATTCCCCAAATTGTTTCCTTATTTCAACTTTAGTAAAAATCACTACTGACTCAGATCATTAACAATCTGGTAAAATGAGAAAGTATGAAGCTGGGTATGGTGGTGCACATCTGTAATCCCAGCACTCAGGAGGCTGAGGTAGGAGGATTCCAATGAATTCAAAACCAGCCTGGGCTACATAGTGAGTTCAAGGCCCGCCTGAACTACATAGAGAGACCCTGTCTGAAAAAGAAGAGGAGAGAGGAAAAAAGGGAAAAGTTTTTTTTTAATTATTATTATTATTATTATTATTATTTTTTTTTTTTTTTTTTTTTTTTTTT